>JABFEP010000474.1:0-12678 GCA_013618265.1 Fusarium albidum
CCCGAGTCTCTGGAATACGTAGGCTAGGTTGGGGAGCAGGGGGGGGATAGATAGCGGTCTCTCCACCAAAAGTGAGATTAACCAACGGGGGCTATCGCTGGCAAAGAGGCTAATCTTTGGTGTTTGACAGCGGTCGACGGGACCCCGTTACCTTAATAAAGTGTCCGGTCTATGTCAACGCCAAGAACCAGACCAACCAGATAAGCCCACCACCACCACCACCACATCTTCCTTCGCCTCCAGCCCTCCAGCCCTCCAGGGCTGTCTCTACTTTTAGCCTCTCCTGTCATTGTCGCACGAGGGTGATTCCTCCTTTTCTTCTTTTCTTCATTATAGACCATGCCTTTTAGCTATCCTCCAAACAATAACTTACAGCAACCCGTTCTTGTGGCTCCTTTTGGGTTCTGCAACGTCTCCTAGTTTTATCGATCGGCCACTGATAAGAGAGAGCTTGACGACCGACCTTCTTTGTTGATCGAGGTGGCGACTCTTCCGTCACTCTTTACGCTTTCGACACCCTAACGACGATTACGAGCTGATTTGACTGCATCTTAACATTACGCCTTTTGTTTCCCACATCTTACTTCTTAGTCATCGCGCATCCAACGAAAACGGCCGCACCACATCATCACCACCATCATCGCCTATTGAACCGCCTTCTCACGACCTACACCCCGTCTGAGCCCGGCAGCAACTGGAGCAGCAACACCACCGGCGGCAATCAAGACTCCCGTTTTCATCTGCGCGCGGCCAGCTTCAGTCATCCCGCCGCCGTCCAGGAGCAGCAGCACCGGGACCGGGATCGGGATCGACAGACCGGCGCAGGCTCGCCCCGGCGGGCGAGAATGACGCCACAACCCGACGTTGAGCGCAGCAGCCTCAAGATGAAGGAGGATTCGCTTGCGCCCGGGAGCTCCCTCAGCATGCGCGAGCCGGACTACGACGATGACCCGCCGAGGTACTGGGGCCGATTCATGGATGGCTTCAAGCGCGACCCAAACTCGTCCCTCTTCTCGGCCGATCCCCTCGGCCAGCTCGAGGGCGGCGGGAGGGTTCACAATGGAGCTCACTACTACGACCTGCAGTCTGCCATGCTGGAGACGGCCAACTCGGGCCTGGCGAGGAAGCTCAAGGGGAGGCACTTGCAGATGATTGCAATTGGAGGCTCCATCGGTATGTCTGTTCCATCTGGCTGGGTTCCCTCGAGTCCCCCAGGGAACTTCTGGGCTGACATGATCCAAAACACCAGGAACCGGCTTGTTTGTAGCGTCCGGGAGGGCTCTGGCAGCTGGCGGCCCTGCATCGCTGTTGCTGGCATTCACCATTGTCGGCACCATGCTGTTCTGCACATGCCAGGCTCTGGGAGAACTCGCCGTCATATTCCCCATTGCTGGTTCGTTCTCAGCATGGGCAACCCGATTCCTCGATCCGTCATGGGGGTTTGCCATGGGCTGGAAGTGAGTGTTGCGCTCCAAGCTCTCTAAATGCCATCGTCATCCATGACCAATACTGAACGTCGTCCCAGCTACGCCATGCAGTGGTTGATAGTCCTGCCACTGGAAATCATTGCTGCGTCCCTCACACTCGCCTACTGGGACGAAACCCTGACTCGCGCCATATTCGTCTCCGTCTTCCTGCTCGTCATCATCATCATCAACATGTTCGGGGTCGAGGGCTACGGCGAAGCCGAGTTCATCTTTTCCATCATCAAGGTCATTGCCGTCATTGGCTTCATGTTGGTTTCCCCTACCAGACTCCCTGACTGACTGACTGACTAACCCTCTTCCCTCCATCGTTAGCCTCCTCGGCATCGTCCTCAACTGCGGAGGCACACCAGATAGCGGCTACATCGGCGGCCAGTACTGGCAGAACCCCGGCGCCTTCAACAATGGCTTCAAGGGCCTGTGCAGCGTGTTCGTGACGGCCGCCTTTGCCTTTGCCGGGACCGAGCTCATCGGCCTGGCCGCCGCCGAGACCGCCAACCCCCGCAAGTCGCTCCCGACGGCGCTGAAGCAGGTGTTTTGGAGAATCACGCTCTTCTACGTCGTGGCCTTGACGCTGGTTGGACTCCTCGTCCGGTACGACGACCCCCGGCTTGTCGGCGGCGACAGCGACGCAGACGCCAAGGCGTCCCCGTTCGTCATCGCCATCGAGGAGGCGGGGATACAGGTTCTGCCGTCGGTCATGAACGCCGTCATCCTAATCGCCGTCCTCTCGGTCGGGAACTCGGCCGTCTTCGGCTCGTCGCGCACGCTCGCCGCCCTCGCCAACCTCAGGCAGGCGCCCAAGATCCTGGCCTACGTCGACCGCAAGGGCCGGCCCCTGGTGGCCATCGCCATCGCCGGCGTCTTCGGCCTCATCTCCTTTGTCGCCGACCTCCCCGAGCAGGGCGAGGTCCTCGACTGGCTCATGTCCATCTCTGGCCTCTCCACCATCATCACCTGGAGCTCCATCTGCCTCTGCCACATCCGCTTCCGCCAGGCCTGGGCTGCCCGCGGCCGCTCCGTCTCGGAGCTCCCCTTCCAGTCCCAGGTCGGCATCGTCGGCTCCTACATCGGCCTCGGCCTCAACCTCCTCGTCCTCGTCGCCCAGTTCTGGGTCGGCGCCTTCCCCATCGGCTGGCAGCACCTCACCAGCGCCCAGATCGCCCGCAACTTCTTCGTCAAGTGGGTCGGCGCCCCCTGCGTCCTCATCTTCTTCGCCGTCCACAAGGTCTACTTCCGCACCTCCGTCGTCAGGATCCAGGACCTCGACGTCGACACCGGACGTCGCGACTTCAACCTGCCCATCCTCGTCGCCCAGGAGCGCCAGGAGCGCTTGACCTGGCCGAGGTGGAAGAAGTATTACAAGTTCCTATGCTGACGCGGTTTTTTCTTCTTCTTTCTTCTCATCTTCAACGTGGGTCTGGTGTATTAGCGGGGCGTTTTTCATGTGGCGTTCTTATTATATATACTACTACATTATATACCTGGACTTGGATCCACGGGCGTTGGTGATTTGTAACATGGCACATCCACCTTGGTTGGGGAGTTTAAAGGATTGGGGGTATTATATTAGGCTTTCCGAGCCACCAGTAATGTTGATGCGCCATTCTTCTACATGCCAGGCATCGCAGTAGCATCTGGTCATGCGTAGTGGCAGGATAGACAAGCGAGAGAGCGAGCCCTTGCTCGACTTTTGTCGTTGAGAGAGAGGATGACATTCCATCGTCACGAGACTGTGTACAGTTCGTTAGGTAACTGTGGTATCTGATTGAGCCCCCCAGGCGATATCTGTACATTCTGGTGCCGCGACACTCAAGATCCCGGTCAACGACACACAGCCGTCGCACCGGCCAACACCAGACCAGTGCCCATCTTTCCTGCCTACGGCTTTTCCCTTCAACACCCTGCGTATATGAGGCCGTGAAATTAATAAAACAAACGCAAAAGAAACCAAGGCCAAGACTGAAATCCCCAATGTTGCTCCTGCGTCTTCCAAGCGTGTTTCCGGCGAGGAAACGGCGCAGCCGAGACGAGACGCCCTTGAATTATGAGCTGTATGTAAGCATACATCGTAAAGGATAAGCGAAACGTCGAGACGAAACCATGAAAGCACAGAGTGACCGGGGTCTGCATCCGCGGAAACTCTAGACCCAACGCCCCTTGACGATTAAAAGTCCCAAAAGCCCTTCTTGGATGATGCCGTGGCCTGCTTGCGGGCAGGAAGGGCTTGTTCGTTCACCTCTCCGTAAAGCCAATCTCGGTTTGTTCCCTTTCGGCCACCCATGCCGTCGCCAGCGATGTTGATCTTGGTGTCCTTGATCTCGTCCTTCGGCGCGGCATTCGATCCTGGCTTGCGGGTAGGAATCGACTTGTCTGACGCCCCCTCCGCCTCGTTGTACAACCAATCACGCTCAGTACCCTTCTTGCCGCCCATCCCGTCACCTGCAATGTGAATCTTTGAGTTCTTGTCCAGGGGAACGCCCGAAGGGGCAACGTTAGGCTTGCGGGTGGGAACTGGCTGGGCGACATCCTGAGTCTCACCGTAGAGCCAGTCTCGGTTGGTTCCCTTTCGGCCGCCCATGCCGTCTCCAGCAATATGGATGCGAGTGTCATCCGGACGGCTTTCAGTCGGCTGGTTCTCCTTCTGAGAGCCTGGAGACTTTTCATACATGTTCCAGTTGTGGTCCATCATCTTGACAGCCTTCTTGCGACCCTCGGGCACAGGCTCTGCGCGACCGGGGGGCGCAGGGGACTTTTCGGTGATGTCGAAATGGTGATCAAAGTCTTTTCCACGGTCCTTGACGTTGGTGATGTTTCCTAGCGCTCGGTCGGTGGTTCCTGCATCCTCCTTGTCAAACAATTGATTCTTGTAGAGCCCAAGACCCTCATTGTGGGTGTAGCCTGGGGGGTGGGCGCCAGGGCGCGGTGGTTGGGGCACTCTCTCACCGTCGTCAAGGAGCTCGAAGTGTGCTTCCGCATCTCGTCGAGGCTTGGCAGCCGGTTGCTCGGTGTTCTCATCCACAGCGTCCTTGTCCGTATCCCAGTGGCGGACGTCCTGACTTCGCAAAGTGCGAGAGGGCTTCGCCTTCTGAGGTGTCACGAAGTCCGTAAAGGACCATTGACTGTCATGCTTGGACTTGGGCCTCTCATCGGACGATTTAACCGGCTGGGGCGCGTCCTGGGGATCGTTGCCGTCGGCAAAGTCAAAGTGAGAAAATCTCTGGGGGTTGGGACGGATAAATTTGGTGCTAGGTGCTGCTGCCTTGGGTTGCTCCGGCTCCTTGACGTGCTCATGACTATTAAAGATGCGCATAGGCTGGAAGTTCTTACCCTGACCAGCCTTGCTGGGTGACATGTTTTCGCGGCCGGTGGTTGGCGAGGGGGGTTCGTCGCCCAAAATCTCGGTAAATGATCGCTGTCGGGGACGATTCCCACCGTAGGGCGACACCACGCTGGCGGGATCAGTGGCTTCAATCTCGTCTCGGGGGCCAAACAGCTTCAGGGATGCGTGGGGATCGCGAAGGGCATTGCTGGAGCTGCCTCGGGTTTGGACGATGGACTCATTATGGCTGAGGGGGGCAGGAGCTGCGGTGCCAGCAGCCTTGACGCAGGATCGGATAAAGCTTATCTGCTCCCTGCTGTCCCTGATGGGCCAGTTGCGCCCGGACTTGCCGATGACCTCGACTTGCTTCAGGAGCGAGCCCTGATCCCATTGAAGTCGAATCTGTGAGATTTTGCCGGCTTCGTCGAAGGTCACAAAGTGAGTCTGCAGCGGGCGTGGTCAGCGGCTCAGGCCGGCGCAAACCAAGCGACGGGGCTCGGAGAAACGACATACCATGGACAAGAAGACATCTCGGGAGGACAGAAAGTTATCGTCGAGACCTGGGAGGTAAGGACCGCCGCCAGTCTGGAAGCCGAGGCCGGTATCGACCTCGAAGACGACCACGTTCCGGCCATCGACAATGTTGATGATATCCTCCTTCTTCTTGACGACCTGCTTCTGGAGGGCATTGAGATGCTTGATGATCTCAGTCGGGCCTGAAAGGGACGTGGTGGTGGTCACGTAGTGCAGCGCTGCAGCGTCGGCCAGCAGCGACGAGCTGGGCGCAGCGAGGAACTGCTTGTAAGTGGCCGCCATGGCGAAGACGGGGGGTATGCGACTCGGAGAGAGTTTGGCGTTACGAGCGCGTCGTGGCAGCTAGAGTCGAGGAAGAAGATGGGGCGAAGGCAAGGCCGCGACTCGAAGCGACCAGTATTTAGAGGAGGGAGTTGGCGATGCAGGAAACGGGGATTTGCGACGGTTGGGGGGTTTGGGAGAGGGAGGGAAGGGGAGAAAACACGGGTCCAAAACAAGCACGTGGAGCCGTGGTGAAGCGGCAAACGAGCGAGTCAGGGGTCCGTCCAGAGGTACTTGCCGATTGGTACCCAGGCCTCCAGGGCCAAACAAGGGGTCGTCTCCTTCTCCCCTGGCGCATCATGGAGGGCTCGAGGTGTCCAAGTGGCGCAGTCCCAGACGGATTCAACCCAGAGCAAGGAAATGAAAGGGATAGCTAGCCCTGCTGGAAGAGTTGCAGAATATTCACTATTGCCGTATGTCTTGCTCTAGAAACGTCTTCTCGGCCGGCACCTGACCCAACGACCTACCTTGGTTATTATCTCTGAAAGTATGAGACGGATCCTAGCCTTCTAGAAATCCCGTTTATCTGACACCCATCAAGCTATATAAACTCAATCTGTCAGCTCGCGCCCAGGTTGTACGAGATGGCGGACGATTTGCGACGCCCGATCTTGGTGTACCTGGACTAAGCGGGCAGCCATGGAGGTACCTATCCACCAGACCCTGACAGCTTCTTTTCAGCGCGATCAAGGCTTCAATCCAACGCAATCATGGAAGCCCGGCTTTACTTACGCAATCAGGGCTTCAATTCAGCGCAATCAGGGCCTTTAATTCAGCGTCACTACAGCCTTCAGCGGAAGCGGAACAGAGGTTTATATAACGAGCTTTAGTTACACGGCGGTGCATGTAGGGGTCGACACCGGTTAAGTATATAATCACAAAAGAACAGCAAGAAGTAAGCTTTCAGGCAGCTTCTTTTAGAAAAGAAAAACTCTCTTCCAGCCGGTATAAAAACTCGGGTGAGGAGGGAAAAAATCCATCCTTCTTTTTTATTCCACGTATTCCACTCGCAGTCGCCCATCCACGGTAAGTTTCTTCCAATACTCTATATTTACATCTTGCACTTCGAAATGATGAATATGTACTTGTCCACTTCTGTAGCTTCTTCGAAGCACATGAAGAAACACAGTGGATTATAATCTCTGAATCTAGACACAAACCCTAGACGACTGGATCTCCCCCTGTCCATGCTCATGTTTGCTGACCTGTCTTGGTTTCTAGATCGCACTGCTATAAGCTTCAGCGTCAATACCCAGTACAACTCCGACTGATGCCCGCTCCCGGGCGTACTCTGCCCCCTTGTAGCCAGATGCGTTACCTGCGCCCTCGCCCGCCGACGACGATAAACGACACAATATAATAAGTTGGAGGCTTGCAACCCGAGGCAAAAGAACCAATTGACCATTAGGCCAAAGATTCAGCTGAATGATCTCAATCCATTTTGATCTTTAGAGCCTCACATTGTATATAACGCCGCAACCGCGCTGCGCAAGCTGCGCCCGCAACCCGGTTCGTTACACAATGAGCCAACTCGGGCTAACAGCTACCTCCAGTTTTAGTACAAGTCTTTAGCAGCTAGGCTTAGTACTATATAAGAAAAGCTATATAATATTTAACTATAAGAAGCTATATTTAATATTATTTACCTCTATTCTTCTCACTGGCTCTGAGACTCTATATTTATAGACCAGACTCGGGAGTGACGTGTACTAACAGGCAGACATGTGGCGCATAGCTGAGTTTGCGCCACACATGGCGAAACAGCTGCCGCCTCATTGCTGACGTGCCTGCCTGTGCCCTGCAAAGGAGCAAAGTGTCCTGCCCAACTCCAATCGTCGGGATCAGACTTCAAACAAAACATTATACGCAGTAACGCCCTTGTCCTCCCCGCTGCCCGTAATCGCCACGAGCAAACAGCACAGCACCTGTCCGCGCATGCCGGCTCCATTCGTTTCTTCATGAAACCCTCAATCCCAGCTCCGCCGCAATGATGAGGTCCGCAGCGTGGGCGGCGGCATTGTCATGGCGCGCCCTCCTGTTATCGCTGCTCTGGACAGCCGTGCTGGCTAAGCAGGATCAGCCGAGCATCACCTCCGAGGCGATCGAGCATCCCCCGCTCAACCTGAATTATTTCGAGGATAGCGACGTCATCGTCTTCCAAGATATTGAGGAGAAAAACATTTACAGATCGGAAAATGCAGGCGTCAAGTGGGATAGGGTGTCGGGTATCCCCGATGGAGTCGCAAGCTTTCTATACCTTCACCCATTCGAGCCTCAAACAGCATTTGTCCTGAGCAAGGACAGGAAGCATTACAAGACCGAGGACCGTGGGAAGAGTTGGACCGAATTCGATAGCGGCACGATGCCGAGCGCCTTTCAGCCCGACATCCTCGTCTTCCACGCCAGCGACCCGAAGCGAATCATCTTCAACGGCATGAACTGCGATGGCATCTTCTGCGACGAGGAAACAACCTACACCCTTGACGGCTTCAAGTCGGTACAGCCCTTGCGCCCCAGCACCGGGGGCTGCTGGTGGGCCAAGTTGACACCCGAGTTCGAGACTGGAGATCAGGAATCCGACTTGTCAAGAATCCTGTGCATTGTATCCGACCCGGTGAGCCTGTTCAAAACGAGCCAGAAGCTGTGCGTTTCAAACACGTTCTTTGCCAAGAAGGGTGGCAAGTACGACGAGTTTGAACCGAACCTGGATAACAACCATGACATGACTGGAGTCGTCAGCCTGGCAGGGGTAAAGAGCTTTATCCTCGTGGCCTCGTCGTCGCCCAACAGTGACGAAATGGCGCTCTACGTCACCAACGATGCCCAGCATTGGCACCGCGCCATGTTTCCTACCAGCGACAACCATGATCATTCTCATCAGATCAACCAAGAGGCATATACTGTGCTCGAAAGCACCAATTACAGCATCCAGGTCGATGTGATGACGTCTCACCCATCTAACCCCATGGGCATCATTTTCACCAGCAACTCGAACGGCACATATTTTACTGAAAACATCCCCTATACCAACCGCAACCTCAGAGGTCACGTCGACTTTGAGAAGATCAGCGGCATCCAGGGCATCTTTCTTGTCAACACGGTCGAAAATGGTAAAGATGTGGATGAAAAGGGCGCCGCAAAGACAATCGTCACCCATATCACATTTGATGATGGGAGAACGTTTGAGCCCATCAAGGCCGGCGATGACCGCATTCACCTCCACTCGATGACACAGATCGACAATGTCGGTCGAATATTCTCAAGTCCGGCTCCTGGGCTCGTTATGGGCAATGGAAACACGGGGAAGTCACTTGGGGCATTTAAAGACGCCAACCTCTACGTGTCTGCCAACGCTGGGGTCACTTGGAAGCAGGCGCTGGAGGGTCCTCACAAGTATGAGTTCGGCGCCTCGGGGACCATTCTTGTCGCCATCAAAGATTCCGAGGCCGCGGATATCGACAAAGTCTCGTACTCTCTGGACTATGGCGACAACTGGGAATCTATCGCGCTCCCAAAAGACCTAAAGATCAAGCCCGCCCTCCTTACAACGACTCAAGACTCGACAAGTTTGAAGTTTCTGCTCATCGGCGAGAAGGACAGGACGTTTCACATGATTGTCCTTGATTTCGAGGGCCTCGAGAAGCGAACATGCGAAGATAAAGACATGGAGCCTTGGAATGCCCGCGTGGATGACAAGGGCAATCCAACGTGCATCATGGGCCAGAAACAGACTTACAGCCGCCGCCAGAAGGGGGCGGACTGCTTCGTCAAGAGCAACTTCAAGGATCCCGTGCCGGCGACGGAGCAATGCGATTGCACGGATGACGATTTCGAATGCGACTACAATTTCCAGAGAGATCCCGAGGACAGAAGTGTCTGCAAGCAGGTCGGCCCCATCCCGATCCCCGAGGGCGCCTGCAAAGGTGGCAAGGATGACACCTTCAAAGGATCATCCGGCTGGCGGCAGATCCCGGGAAACCAGTGCAAACGAAAGGACGGTGATGCTCAAAAGGACCAAGAAGTGGACCGCAAATGTTCCGAGGGCGGTGGCTCAGGCGGCGGTGGCTCGTCTCCGAGTCCTCCTGCCAGTGGTGAAGTCTCCCACACCCAGAACAGCTTCGATGCCGAGTCGGATGATTTGGAGAAATTCTACCTTATTCGTGCAGATTCCAACCAAGATGGAGATGAAACCATCATCGCCCGGCCATTTAAATATGAGAAAGGCGACCAGATAAGCGTGGAAAACAAGTTGTGGCTCACGTCTGACCATGGCAAAACGTGGAAGCGCATCCTGGAGGAGGACCACATTGTTCACATCTTTCCCCACGACTACTTGAGGGACCTCATCTTTTTTGGCACTGATTCCAAAAAGATCATCTATACCATTGACCGCGGGAAGAGCTTCCACAGCTTCGAAGCACCAGTTGCCTCCAACAAGTTCAAATTGATATTCCACCCAGACATGAGGGACTGGATCATGTGGGTTGGCCAACGCTGCGAGGATGCTTCGAAACCCGAGACTTGCTTCGGCGAAGCGGCAATCTCTTCTGATCGCGGAGACCACTGGGACACGATGCTGCGATTCGTGGAGAAGTGCGAGTTCACGGGCAACTCTGCCTACAAGTACGAGTCTCGTGCCCTCAAGCAGATTGTCTGCCTTGCCCACAGGGAAGAGTCTCTCAGCTCCCCAAAGACCATCATGTCGAGCAATGATTTCTTCAAGGAAGATAAGCAGATCCACGAAGGCAACGTCGCAAGCTTTGCAACCATGAGCGAGTTCATTCTGGCTACGGACGAAGTAGGGTCAGAGGGCAAGGAAAAGGATGCAGTCGGCTTACAGGCCATCGCCAGTCTCGACGGAAAGCATTTCGAAGCGGCTGTCTTCCCATACAACTTTCAGGATACACATGCGAACTGGTACACCGTTCTCGACAGCTCCACTCACGCGGTCAACCTGTTTGTCGCCACAGTCGAGATCGATGGTCGACGCCTCGGCTCCATCATCAAGAGCAACTCCAATGGCACGACATATGTTTTGAGCGCCTCCAATGTCAACTGCGACGACACTGGATTTGTGGACTTTGAGAAGGTTGCAGGGCTCGAGGGGGTCACTCTCATCAACATCGTGTCCAATCCGGGCCAGAAGGATGGCAAGAAGGAGGTACAGACGCAGATATCGCACAATGACGGCGCCGAGTGGGACTTCCTGCCACCGCCCGCAAATGATGCAGATGGCAAATCGTACTCGTGCAGTTCTACGAAAGGCGACAGCAAGTGTGCCCTGCATCTCCACGGCTACACGGAACGAGACGACAAGCGCAGGACATTCGCCGCAAGCACGGCAGTCGGCTTAATATTTGGGGTCGGAAATGTCGGTCCGGTTCTGGGAGACATCAAGGATGCCGATACCTTCATGTCGGACGATGGCGGAATCAAGTGGAGGAGCGTCAAGAAGGGGCACTGGACATGGCAGTATGGTGACCAGGGCTCAATCATAGTCTTGGTACAGCGAGCCACTCACGGGAACGGAGCCAAGACCAAGACCGTTTCGTACTCGCTGGACGAGGGGCAGACTTGGATCGACTATGAGTTTACCGATAAAGAGGTTACCGTATTGGACTTGACAACTGTCCGATCCGGGGCATCTCGGAACTTCTTGGTCTGGTGCCGAACGGATGACAACAAGCTGTTCTCGGTCAACCTTGACTTCACGGGACTGGCGGACAGGCCATGCGTATTCGACGAGGACCTTGAGAAGTCGGACTACAAGCTTTGGGAGCCAAGACATCCACTGGAAGACCCTGGGGATCATTGTCTCTTTGGGCATGTGGCCGAGTACCTGAGAAAGAAGCCAGAGCGCAAGTGCTTCAACCAGGCAAGCCTTTCACGACTGCACGGATATGATAACTGCGAATGCACTAGGCGAGACTACGAATGGTAAGCAGTCGACTCCAGAAGGCACGTAACAATGACGGGGCGGGTACTGATCAATTGCGCAGCGCGTACAATTTCGAACTCGACAGCCATGGGCAGTGCTCTCTAGTTCCAGGCCTGGAGGCCCTGACTGGCCCGGAATGGTGCAAACAACACCCTAACGAGACAACCTGGTTTGAACCCACGGGTTACCGCCGGCTGCCGCTCACAACTTGCGAAGGTGGTAGGCAGCTGGACCGGACATCTCAAGATCATGCCTGTGAGGGATACGAGGAGGAATATGAACGCAAGCACCGAACTTCGGGCTGGGCCATCTTCTTCGCTGTTGTGATACCGGTTGCCCTGGCTGGAGGCGTGGGCTGGTACGTCTGGCGCAACTGGAGCGGCAAGTTTGGCCAGATCCGGCTGGGCGACAACAGCTCGACCTTTGACAGCGACCAGCCCTGGGTCAAATACCCCGTCATCGCCATCTCAGCGGTAGCGGCTGTCGTCGCTGCCATGCCGCTCGTCATCACATCTCTGTGGCGGTCTGCCACGGGCGCATACGAGCGTCTGTCCGATCGAAGCCGGGGCGACAACTGGTCCAGGCGGTACACGACGAGGGATAGCTTTGCCCGGGGACGGGGCGACTACTCTGCTGTGGATGACGACGAGGGAGAGCTGCTCGGCGAGGAGAGCGACGAGGAGGTCTGAAGAAGGATTTCACGAGCCATGATGGGCACTGGGGAACATGCAGTCACCTTTTTCTTATCGTCGCCACAATTGTCTCTTCCCGGTGTCTCTTTTTTTCTTTCCTTCTTTTTGTTGTATAGCAAAGGCCCACGAGACCCGAGATTCCGTTGAGTATGATCTTGATATAAGGGGAGCAATAGGGCAAGTTCCGGGCTTGGCCCACGGCATAGAACGGACGGACAGGCAGGATGTCATAATTAGCTGTTGCACAAAATAATTTTGGCTCTCTTGGATATGAAGCATGGGTTCCATCTTATTACACCAGCCAAGTCCCGGCCCTGCCTACCGGTGTGTGTTGCATGCAATATTGGCTCGGAAATGGTCATGGATGGATACGACACCAGTCTCTTC
>JABFEP010000475.1:0-13326 GCA_013618265.1 Fusarium albidum
GGCGTGGGGCGGTTTCGAGGCGAGGTTCGGGGTGGTGTTCTCGATGAGCGAGGTCAGCTTGGACGAGAGGGCTTGGCGCTCAGCGGCCTTGGCGCGGAGGCGGGCCTGCTCTGCTTCTTGCTGCTGCTTCAGCTGGAGTAGCCGTTGCTGGTTGAGGTGGTCTTGGGGGTCTGCCTGAGGGTGGGCTGCTGTGGCGGTGGAGGACTTGCTGGTGGGGTCCGAGATGGTTCGTGGCATGGCAGTGTGCTGTTTTGTGGGTGAGGGGGACTCGTTGAGGCGTGTTGGGGGGACTTCGGCGAGAGGGGTGTCGAAGGATTGATCCAGCGAGAAGCTTTCCGCGGCCCGGGGATGTGTGCGGGCAGTGGCGAAGTCGGCAGAGACGACGGAGTTGGATCCAGGGGGAGGGTTTGCGGCGGTGTTTTGACGGCGAGGTTTCTCGGGGGAATCGTGGTCGAAGGCTGTGGTGTCGACGCCTGCGCGGGAGGAAGGTTTGGGTATATCGGGTTTTGAGGTTTTCGGGGCAGGTTCTGAGCGAGTCCGTTGGATGGGTTTGCCCAGCGGCCTCGGTTGTTGGGTTTCAGAGGCAGGCTTTGAAGAGGGTTTCGGGGCCGACTTGAGGAACTCTTGATAACGGCTCTTGATCTCGGGAAAGATAAAGTCGTCCAGGGGCACCTTGAAGCCCGTGTTGATGCACTCCCAGAGCCAGTCCGCCGACACGACGGGGACGCCCCATCTAAGGGCCATGCGCAGCTTCTCCTTGCGGATGCCGGCAAGGGAGCTGCACACCAGAACGCCCGTGGTCTTGCGGAAATCTCCGTCGAACTTGGCCCCAAGCTGGACGACGGCGCGGGCGACCTGGCTGAGCTCGATGCCGGTGAAGGCGGCGCTGCAGATGACCAGGTCGGCGAAGGAGGGGATGGGGAAGAAGGGGAACGGGCGGCCGAGGACGTGCTCGCTTGGGTTGAAGAATTCCTTGTTGTGAAGACACCTTTCTATGTAGAACTCGGTCACGACTTGGATGCTTTCGACCAGATCTTGGGGGTGGGTGTCTGGCTGGGAGTTCTGGGGGACGATCATGTAGCGGCCGCCTGGCCCTTCATGGTCGCCAGAGGCAGCGTCTTCTTTTGTTGCCAAGACGTGGCCCCCCATGGTGACTATTGTTTCTCCGAGGACCGCTGTCCGTTGCGGAGAAAAGCCGTGTATGTAGAAGCGGCAGTGTGTGAAGATGCCCTCCTTCTCTGGAGCCACAGGGGCTAGAGGTAGAGCTTCGACAGGTTTGGCTGGCGGTTGCGGATCCTGTGGTCCCTTCGTCTCTCCTGGGTTGTTCTCGCGGGCCAGCGAGTACTCTCTTGATGTTGACCTGCCTAGGATATCTCCCCACAGATTGTTCCGTTGCGAGCTGAGCTTCATGCTGGCCGTCTTCCTGAGCTTCCTGGGACCCTCCTCGGCCCCAGGTGCGGCAAATGATCTAGAACGCTTGCTCGATGTCCGTTTAAGCTCCCTCGTAACCCATGCCCCCTTTCCCTGCTCCTCAGGTGGCAGCGTCGGATCGAATTTGGTCTCCTCCAAGATCATGCCCCGGGAGATGGACTGGTCTAGCCAGGCGAGTGTGACAGGGTGAATGCCCCAGTCTTTGGCGGCGCGGTACTTCTTCCCCTCGGGCTTGTTGACGATGAGGTGCGTACACTTCCTCGTGAGGTCTCCTGTGTAAGACCCGCCGTTTGAGGTGATCTTGAGCGCGATATCCTCCCGTTGGTCGCCAAAGCCCGTCAGACAGACCAGTAATGAATCCCTCGTTGCCTCCGCTCCCTCCTGCTGGGCCGAGGGATCGACTCCTCGCTTCTCCAGCGGCTTCAGCTGGTGTCTGGTCTCGAGCTCCCGAAAGTCAATCTCGTCGTCCTTCTTCCATAGTTCACTGAGGTTCTCAATCCAGGCGGCATCCATGGCCTTGATGTCGGGGCGCTCGCGGGCGACATGGCGATATTTGGGCGTGTCGTAGTCGCCGACGATGAGATGCGTCACGTCGGGGGTGAGATCGTACTTGTGGACGCCGCCCAGCTCGGCGACTTTGGCGGCGATGGTCGACTAGGAAGAAGAAGACATGTCAGTAAACAGAGGGTGGGTTCCTTCCGTGAACGCCTCGAGGGCCCCAAGGGATTTTACTAACACGATACTCGGCGGGGATGCTCGTACAGCAGACAATGATGCCCTTGAGAGGTTCCGCTGGGTCGATCTGGACGTTTTCGTCATCCTCTGCAGGGTTGGACGAAGCCATGTTCAGTCCTTTCGCTGCTATGGCGTTGCAACCTGGACTTTGAAGCCTGTGGTTTTGTTCCGGGAACGCGTCGAGCTGGAGAAGCGCGTCAAGTGGTCGCTTTGTTCCGTGGCCTACAGCGTACCTACTTAATTCGACGTCATGACTGGTCTGGGCAGAACGTTTTTAGGGGCCTGCAGTTTTGGCACTGTGCCCCAGGTGCCTAGCTTGGCCTGGAGCTGGTCTCAATCTTCTATAATCGCATGTCAAAACACAGTGCCAATATCAGGCAATCAAGTCTTCTAAATTTAGCGCACACTCAATTGCTCAAGCAGCAAAGCAGTCATGAAAGCGTGTCCGTCCATCCCGTAGCCTCATCAAGCTTTTTCATTTTAAAGTGCCTGGCAGCCGAAGAATCCTATAGAAACATAAAGGCCCCATGCCTCAGGACTTCTCACGTGCAGGATCGCCTTTTCGAGAGTCATCCTGAACCCAAGGAACAACAGGCAGCCGCCACGCCCTAACCTCTCATGGAACCTGCCTTGCAGTGACAGAGCCCCCGCCCGCTAATAAAAGAACCCCGCCATCGCCTCAGCTTAAGATCGCAGCCTCGTCGCGAGAGCTCACAGCCCCTCCATCCCCTCTCAGTCCTATTTCCACCTCCACCGCCACTCAAGCGCAACCGGGCACCTTTCGGACGGCTCCCCAGAGTCCGACCATCGATTGCCATCTGGCCAAGTGCGCTAGCAAGACATCGCTCTCGCCTCCGGTCCCGACGAGCCGACCGCATCTCCCTCTGCCTCGCCTGGCCTCGACGTCTCTAGAGACGAGCCTGAACCCGTGCATCGAGCCACCTCGAGTGAGCCATACAGCACCGAGACGTATCCAGAACATAGATCCACGACGAAAGCATTCGAAGACTCTACACGCGACAGGTGACCGCCGCCGATAACCGTCAAGATGCCGCCATCCTCCGCCCAACAGAAGGTCTTCATCGCCCAGTTCGTAGCCCTGACTGGCGCTACGGAACGCCAGGCCACCCGTGTACGTCCCCTTCTCGAGCAAACACTATCGTCTCTCTTGGGAAACCGTTCCGTGCTTGCGTCAAATCCCCGGACAGCACGGTGCTCCGTGGATTTGGCCAGATCCGACGCGGCGCAGCGCTCGAGGGTAGCAGCGGTGACGCAGTTTAGCCTACGGGCGGTCGAACGATGATTTACATGGTTAGACTAACGTTCACTGGCACAGTTTCTCAAAAATGCGGGCTTCAAGATGAACGAGGCAGTCGATACGTAAGTCTCGCTATTTCTCTCTTCCGTCTTGCTGCCTGTGCTGCATGCCATCCACTTTGACTGGTATCCCAACCCAATGCCGCCCATCGGGACGCTGTTTGCTTGTGCTTGTGTTCGAGGCCCACTGCTGCTCGGCTTATTGTTATTTTTTTTTTGGGCACCCAGTGGAAGTATGACCGACAGTGACGCCGATACCCCAATACAGGGTCGTTCTTGCTGAATCAGGGGGCTTGAAACTATTGTTGTCCGGGACCTCGGGGTTTGATACGTGGAACCTTTGGTCTATCAACGAAAGTTGTTATTGTTACTCCAACTATTCGACATCATCATGGGAACTACCCATCCATCTCTGAGATTGGTTCTGCCGGACTTAACTTCAAACAACACCTCGCCGCCTTCCTTTATCTTCACAAGGCCTTCAGCTGCTTCGACCAGGCGCCGAGTATTCGACTCTTGGGCCGTGAGGAATCGGGACAACCTAGTCCAATCTTTAGGTAGCCGAGAAGATGGGCTGGAGAGGTGTCAAGAAGCAAATCGCAACCAGAGTTCTCCCCATCTGGCCCCGGCCCAAGAAGCACACCTCTGAAGCGTCCCACCAGGAATCGCCGGAAGAGACGCCAGGGAAACCGAGAGTGCGGTACATCACCTCCGTCGAGCGCGCCTTTCTTTTGTTTTGATGCGCGGCCAAGATGGCCGTCGTATATCTCCATGCCAGTCTCTTGTCTTCTCAATCGCCTCTCATGTTTTCATCCTTTTTGGATTAGCACTGACATGTTCTACCAGGTACTTCGCTTCAAATGTCGACAGTAAGGGGCCGTCGCCATTGGAGGCCAAGTTAGATTCGCTGTTCGACACGCTGCAAGGTCAAATACATCTGCCCCGTGCCAAGAGCACCTAGCTTACATCTGCATTAGATTCTAGCGATGAAAAGGACAAACTGGAACTTGATTCCACCATGTCCTATCTTACCGAGAAAATGAAGATCAGTATCGAGAACGCAGAACTGTTTGTGGTCCTCGAGCTTCTCCAGGCTCCCGCCGTTGGCGTCATTACCAGGAGGGGCTATGTGGATGGATGGAAGGTGACTGGGTATGTGCCTGTGGTCCCCTTATCGTACACCCTGGCTATCCGACGCTGGGGGTTCTTGTCTTCCGAGCGCAAAATGACTGACCGAATCACAGAGTTGGAGCATCACACCAGGAGCATGCTGCTCACCTCCGAAGGCTGATTTCATCGCTATCATCCGACGCTGCCTTGTTCAAGAAGGTCTACAGGCACGCTTTTGTCGCTGGCCGGGAAACTGACCAGAAGGCCCTCGGCCTTGAAAACGCTCTCGTCTACTGGGAGATCCTCTTCACTTCTCCCGGCATGGTTTGGAAGACGAACAACCACAACTGGCTTGACCTCTGGAAGACTTTCCTCAACGCCAAATGGACTCGCTCGGTCAACAAGGACATGTGGAACATGACGCTCGAGTTTGCTGTAAAGTCTCTGTCGGACGAGTCGCTATCGTTCTGGAACGAGGATGGCGCTTGGCCGAGTGTCATCGATGACTTTGTGGAGTGGTGTCGCCAGAAGGGCATCGGCAAGACCGATGGCATGGATGTCGACGACAACTAGAGAGGTGTTGTGACTTTTCGACCACGATACCAATCTCGAGTACATATATGAACCTGGACTGCGGCTTCGGCTTCGGCCGCGACCCTCAACATACCATTGCACAGACGACATTTCGCACAGGCGCCGACCAGGAGCATGGGTAGCGGGCTGCGTTTCTAGATGGGACGGCGTTAGCCAAGGGCACCACGCCACTGGTGTGGCCGAAATGATGACTTTATGATAGACATGTAGGAACAGAAGAAATCAACCATTAAAGTTGCCATGATTTCAATTGCATTGTCGGTCACGGAGGTGGAATGCACCAGCTCGTAGTATGTGTGAGGGCAAATGGCGAAACGCAATACAGAGATTCCGGGCTCTATAGTATTTCATACAACCGTGACTGCCATCTTCAGAGACAGTATATATTTTTTTGTACACGGCATCGCCAGATGCCTGGAGCTTGGGACTGGATATCCTTGCCAGGTCTTTAGCTCTCTCGTTTCCTCCCCCACAGATATCCTACAACAGATGTCGGCCCCATCGTCCCAGAGCCCTCTTCCCTACCAGTTGTCTCTCATCAGGCTCCCCATTATAAAAACTGCTGTTTTTTTTTTCTCCCCCTTTTACGCCTCGTTGCCCGAAGTCCTCCACTTTGGCTGACCGAACCTAGCAAGCGTCTCGAGCTTGCCGTTGCCGAGCTTGACGTGCGCGGCGCGGATCATGCGCGGCTCGAGGCGGAGCGTGCTGCGGACGTTCTCGTGGACGTTTGCGGCGGCGTCGTACCGCATGACGAAGTAGTGGCCGTGGGTGTGCTTCATCTGGTGCACCGAGATGGGCTTGGGCAGGGAGAAGACGCCCCAGTTGGCGAGGCCCCGGACGACGCCGCCGTTCCTGAGGACGAGGGATCCTACGGTCTGGGCGATTCTGCAGAGGTATTAGTTGGTTCGTTCGTTCGATTTGGGTGATTGCGAGCAGTGGAGGGAAAGACAAGGCATACTCTTTTACCTCTACGAGGCTGCCCGGCCGGACCTGTTTGCGTCGCGCGCAAGTCAGTTTTGTTTTCATTCTTGTCAGGAAAAGGCAATGGATTTACGCACAATTGCGATGAGTTCGTAGAGCATCTTGGCGATGACATCTACGAGAGGGTAAATGGGGAGCAAATTCGAGGTCGGAAATCGCTGTCGCTGAACATCTCGAATTTTGGAACCCGGGGGAGGGATGCCGAGGATTAGCCGTGGTGAAGGGGGGTCGGTGAAGCTTCATGACAAGTGGGGCGGAGGGTGTTTGATTTTAAACTTCAATGTCCACTCAAGATGGGCATGTAATTCTCATGGTCGTATTATACATCATCATGTCTATAGTACACGGGCGTATTTTTTACAATCGGGACGAGACTCGAAATACAACGGTTCGCGAGAACCTAGATCCTCTCCTTGGACAAGGCCTGCCAAATGCTCCAAGGGAGCTTCCAGCCGCTCGCCTTTACGGAAAAGGGGTCAAAGTCGGCCTTCTCCAGCCGCTCAAGGTACTGGGCTGCGGGAACAGCCTCCAGCAGCACACCGAATCCCTGGCGAATCTCCCTCGATGTGTCGCTCTCTTCGTCGTAAAAGTGCTCGCCTTCCCCGTGGTGCTCAAACTCGTGGCCGGGGCCCTCACCGGCCTTTAGCCTCTTGAGCATCTCTCGTGCCGTGATCAGATGGTCGTTGGCTCGAGTGGCGACTTGGAACACGGCGTCTTGCAGCCCAGGCGCATTGGGTCCCTGTCGGAAAACCTCCTCCTCTTTCACCCCGGCCTCTGCCATGGCGTCCAGCGGGAGAAGCAGTGCCGGTTCGCGCACAGGCGGAGCTTCGCCCGACGGCGTATTCACCGGGGGGGACGGCGCCGCCAGGACGGGAATCCCGCGAAGCACTGCCACGATCCCGCAAGCCTTTCCGACATGGCTTGCCAGGTGGTCGACGTTCATGGACCGCAGCGGCAGAGAGGCCAATGTCGCGTACATCAGCGTCGAGTATGTATTCTCGGCATACTCTTCGAGGCTCGCCAAGCTCGCGTATGGCCTGTTCGTCATGTGCTTCTCCCTCGTCCGGACCAGCCGCGAAACCCAAAACTTGATCGACTTGTTCGTTGCGCCCCCTGCGCGCTCCTCCATATCCTGCAGGCTCTTGTGCAGGAGGATGCAGATGGGCTCGCGGGGAGGACGACCCGCAAAGGTCTTGTCGATGGACTCCTGCCAGAACTTCATGCGCAGGGCCCCGATCGTCGGGTTGGAGACGAGCTCGGGGAGGCGGACGAGCTCGAGGTTGAGGGTGCGGAGGGCGGCGTAGGTGTCTTGAACGGGGCTGGGGACGAAGCGGCGGAGGAGATGGGCATCATAATCGCTATTCCTTTGAGGGCAGGTTGGCATTGGAGCTCCAGCAGCGTCCGGTGCTGAATCAGGTAACATACTGAAGTTGCGCGAAGCAGTATCGTCGTGCCGATTCGACGTCGGCGTCGGTAATGTAGGTTCGACGACATGTCCGGGCGTGGGCGAGACCACGGAGGTCCTGGCCCAGAAGCCGTGGACGATGCATGCAGCTGGGAAGGCTCCTTGGGCGCTGAAGCAAGAATTGACCTTGGGACAGACTGGAACTACCTCCAAGATGGCAGAGTCAGAAGTGACAATATGATGGGCATGATGAGATGGCGACTAAACAGAGCCACCCATGGTCACTGGATTTCCAATCGCAGAGGGTGGGCCTCCAAATTTTTCATGACGTCGAGGCCCGCCACATGGATCCTTCAGCCACAGCAATAAACACGCGGTCATGTGACCCCTCGACGCGGAAGGCGCGCTTGCAAGGGGAAGTCGCGTCTCCCAGCGTCCGCCACGAATTCTGGAATTCCGACCGGGGTCATATTCTGGATTCGAGGGGTCGACCTAATCGTCAATTGCCCCCATGTTGTTCTTGCATTTCGATGTGGCCCTACGAAAATGAGCTTCCAAGACTCCCAAGAGCCTCCATCAAAGAAGCGGAGGTTCTTTGTCGACTCTGATGAAGACCCCGATGACCCAGTATTTCACACGCCAATAGCACCAAAGAAGCGTTTCTCCAAGGACGACGACGATTACGAACCCACTCTCAAAGACCCCGACGACTCCGAGACTCCGCCAAAAGAACGCTCCTTCAAAGACGAAGAGTACGAGTCCCCGTCTAACAAGCGCTTCAAGAACAAAGACGATGATATCAAGCTGGTGATGAGCGAGGAGAATATCCTCCCCGAGCGGCCCGGAAATGGAACACCGAAACGAGCTCAGCCGCCTCCTGGACCTCAACGTGAACCCTCCTCGGTGTCCTTCGATCAGGGGACGTTTGAGGCCTTCGTTGGTGACAAAGTCAGCCCGGATGTTCTAGCAGTGATCTCCGATCACTGCGGAAATGACCTCGAGCGGGCCGTCAACATGTACTTTGATGGCACATACAAGATATATACCAAGAAGACGACCTTACCAGCCCCATCACGGCCCTTCCCTGGCAGCTCCAGTCGCCCACCAACTACCACCATCGAACGTTCGCCAGCCACTGCATCCTACAAAGGGATGCCCAAGTCTCGATATATAGGCGCCTTTGGTGCGGAAGGATGGGCTACACGGAGCGGAACTAACCTCATAAAGCATGGCGATATCATCAAGATCGAGCGACAGAAAATACAGCCGCCTCAACCCCCGAAAGTAAAGGGCAAATTCGGCTCTGTCACGCCATCGAGAACTGCCGTTTCAAGACGGGTTGATGTTATGGTACGGTTCACGACTCAGAGTGGCACTGAAATCGGACGACTGTCCAAGGACACCGCGAACTGGGTGTCGGCATTGATCGATGAGAAAGTATGCAAGTTCGAGGCAACCTGTGTCTATGCACCCGAGCGACTCCGGACCAACGACACGATATTTCTACAGCTGCGGGCGTCGCTGCTCGACTCGGCATTCCATGGCCGGTCTTTCCAACTTGCCGACAACCGATCAGCAGTTTTCTATGGACAAAACGAGACAGCCGACGAGAAGAGCCTCAGACTAAGGCAGGTCGCGTTGGTGAGGCTGTTCCAAGAAATCAACCTGCAGCCCACGAGAGCGGATTCTGCTGCGGAAGACAGTCGCAAGGGGCTTCTTCAAGCGGCCGAAAAAGACGAACAGAAGCAAAAGGAGCCAAAGAAGGTAACTACAAACGGCAAAGAAGTCGGTTCGTCTCAGTCATCGGAAACCGAGGAAGGAGAGGAGCTGGAGCAGGATCAGCTCGACGCGCTCTACAAGAAGGCCCAGTCCTTCGACTTTAGCACCCCTGAGGCGGAGCCGGCGGAGACGTTTGCAATGACCCTTCGGCCATACCAGAAGCAAGCGCTGCACTGGATGATGGCGAAGGAGAAGGATGAAAGGAACAACAGAGAACCGTCGATGCATCCGCTCTGGGAGGAATATACCTGGCCACTTCAGGACGTTGACGACAAGGCCTTGCCCCAGGTTGAGGGCCAGTCCAAGTTCTACGTCAACCCCTACTCTGGAGACCTCTCGCTCGATTTCCCGGTTCAGGAGCAGCATTGTCTCGGCGGGATACTTGCCGATGAAATGGGTCTCGGAAAGACGATCCAGATGCTGAGTCTTGTCCACACACACAGGTCAGAAACTGCGCACAGTGCTCGTCAATCAGCTGGTGGCATTTCAAGTGTGAACCAGTTGACAAGACTTGGCATGAACTCGGAAACAGTTCTCCCTGCGCCGTGCACGACGCTGGTGATTGCACCCATGTCGCTATTGTCCCAGTGGCAGAGCGAGGCGGAGAAGGCGTCCAGGGAGGGGACGATCAAGATCGAGCTATACTACGGCAACGAAAAGAGCAACAACTTGCAAGCGCTCTGCTGTGCCTCGAATGCAGTCAGCACGCCAGACCTGGTGATCACCAGCTACGGTGTAGTGCTGTCTGAATTCAGCAGCATCGCTGCCAGGAATGGAGACAAGTCGTTTCACAACGGCATCTTCTCGCTCAGATTCTTCCGGGTCATCCTTGATGAAGCGCATCACATCAAGAACAGGGCGTCCAAGACGGCCAAGGCTTGCTACGAGATCTCGGCTGATCACCGGTGGGCGTTGACGGGAACGCCCATCGTCAACAAGTTGGAAGACTTGTTCAGTCTGGTCAGGTTCCTGGGCGTGGAGCCGTGGAACAACTTCTCGTTCTGGCGGACGTTTATCACGGTGCCGTTCGAATCTGGAGAGTTTGTGCGTGCTCTGGACGTGGTGCAAACTGTCCTGGAACCTCTTGTGCTCCGACGCACAAAGGACATGAAGACACCTGACGGGAAGCCCCTTGTGCTTCTGCCACCCAAGCAAATTGAGATTGTCGAGGTGGAACTGTCCAAGACAGAGCGGGATGTTTACGACTACATCTTCACCAAGGCGAAGCGGACCTTTTCGCAGAACGAGGAGGCTGGCACAGTCATGAAGGCGTTCACGACTATTTTTGCGCAGATTCTACGCCTTCGCCAGTCCTGCTGCCACCCTGTCCTTGTTCGCAATCGCGACATCGTGGCGGATGAGGAGGAGGCTGGCGCCGCCGCGGATCTTGCTGCTGGTCTTGCGGATGACATGGATCTTGAATCGCTCATCACCTCGTTCACGGCAGTTACGGATGAAGCTTCGAAAGAGAGCAGCCAGGCGTTTGGTGCTCACGCTCTGGAGCAGATTCGCGACGAAGCAGAGAACGAGTGCCCCTTGTGCTTTGAGGAGCCGATGAAGGACCAGACGGTGACTGGCTGCTGGCACTCTGCTTGCAAAAAGTGCTTGCTCGACTACATCAATCATGAGACTGGTAGGGCAGCCATGCCGCGATGTTTCAACTGCCGGGAGCCACTCAACCAGCGCGACCTGTTTGAGGTTGTCCGACATGACGAACCCGACAGGGTCTCCAAGCAACCACGCATCAGCCTCCAACGGCTCGGTGTGAACGCCTCGTCGGCAAAGGTGGTGGCGCTCATATCAGAGCTACGAACCCTTCGGAAAGAGCATCCCAAGATGAAGTCGGTGGTGTTTTCTCAGTTTACATCCTTCCTCTCACTCATCGAGCCGGCACTCACTCGTGCGAACGTCAAGTACCTTCGACTGGATGGATCGATGGCGCAAAAGGCTCGAGCAGCAGTACTCAGCGAGTTTACTGAGAGGAAGGGGTTCACCGTGCTGCTGATCAGCCTGCGCGCTGGCGGCGTCGGACTCAACCTGACCAGTGCGGGAAGGGTGTTCATGATGGACCCCTGGTGGAGCTTTGCGGTGGAGGCGCAGGCCATCGACCGAGTGCACAGGATGGGACAAGAGGTGGAGGTCCAGGTGAAGAGGTTTGTGGTCAAGGGAAGCGTGGAGGAGCGCATGCTCAAGGTCCAGGAGAGGAAGAAGTTCATGTGAGTAGGCCGAGTGAGTCTGGCCTGGTTAAAGACTGACGTGTGAGACAGTGCAACCTCGTTGGGAATGATGAGTGATGAGGAGAAGAAGCTTCAACGGGTCGAGGACATAAAGGAGCTGCTGAGTTGATTTCTAAGGGTGCAGTACATGACATATTCGGCTGTTACACATACTCGCCTGGCGGACATGATGGACACACTTTACTCGCATACAGCACCGGCGTTGTGAAACTATACGGGCACCATATACTAGACGGCGCGATGCGGGAGGGCATGCTTGCAGGAATGAATGACGAAGATGGATTTTTTGCTGATTGTTTTAGCTGCCTGTCGTGTTCTGGCCTTGAGGGTCTTTGATTGAGACAACCTTCACAACTGATCAACCAGCCTGACAGAGAAACCCATCACAACGCTTGCCTGCTCTCGAAATAAGCACAAAATTCAATCATACCATCTAGTCATTTTTCGGACAGGGGGGATTCAGGGCCATCACTCGGTTGGCGCTTTTGGGTCATCGGCAGCGCTGTCGCGGGTCATGTTCCTGCATCGCCGCGTTGTCTCGCCCCTGACAAACCCGCCCGCGTGACCGACGAGACCTATATCATCCACGTCTCAACCCTCAACCACCGCGAACCCGACGCGTCTCACCTGACTTGGGGCCTTCTCACGGGCGTAAACCTGACTCTCGTGTCGTCTTTTGATGCTATTTAAAAAGGGACATGAGGTCACCCCCCAGCGAGCTGCTGCCATGATTCTTTGTCTTTTCTTCTGAGCAAGTGCGTGACAAGAGTGTACTTTTTTTTCGTGGTTTGGGCATCAGTCAGATCTGTCGGCTGCCGAGCTGCATACATATATATTGCTACACAGGCCCCCATCCTTTTGTGCAGTGCTTTCAACAGCCCCTCCTTGTGCGACCCTCTTCTCCTTCTCTTTTGAGGAAAGCCTACAGCTCTGGAGCCTTGCGACGACTTTGCTGCTTCTGGCGACTCGGGATCTCACAAAGACCCTGAGGGCCAAGAGGTCAAAGATAACGAGGTTGAAGACGAGCAGGAGCCTGCAGAAGAGACTCTAGTTGAGGAGGAACGCGAGCCGAGAGACGATAAGGACGGCTTTGGCGAGTACGAATCAGACGACGACGACAACGAGCAGCATCACTGCGCTGTCCTCCTCTACTTTATATCAAAGACCATCCTCCACCACCTGACGGGCCCGCCTCAGGCATCTTCCGAGATGGACCGCTTCGCCGACCAGCTCTTTGGCCGACCCGAGCGAGACCACAACTCGCGATCGAGGCCCCCCGAGAACATGAGCTTCATGGAGACGTTTGCAAAGAACCTGGCCAAGTCCGCCGCCAGGTCCGCCGCCAAGCGAGCCATGGGCCAGTCCTCATCCGGGGAGCGTAACCGGGATCGTGGGCGCGGAGGCGGAGGCGGATATTCCGGGGGCATTGGCCCAGACGACTTTCGCGGTCTGGGCAACTTTGTGCTCGAGATGTTTGGCGGTAAGAGCGATGAGGAGCGTAGGCGCGAGGAGAGGAGGCGCGACAAGAAGAGGAAGAGGGAGAGGGAGAGAGAAAGGGAAGGGCAGAGGAGCAGCAGGGCGGCGGCCCCCGATGAAGAGAGATACCGATCCGACGGCGACGGCGGCGGCGAGAGACCCAAGAAGAAGCGCCCCCGCGTCACCTTTGCAGAACCCTACTACGAGCCTCCTCCAGAGGACCTCTACGCACCGACGTACGAGTCCCGCCCCCCTCGATCC
>JABFEP010000476.1:0-45586 GCA_013618265.1 Fusarium albidum
CCCCCCCCCCCCCCCCCCCTTCCGTACCGGCCTCCACAATGTCTCCTTCCAACGCAAAACTCGCCGCTGGCGGTGCGTTCCATACGTGTAGGTGGCTGCTTTGTGCTTTGTGCTTTGTGCTTGAATATCAGCTGTGGGTGGTTCAGGTCAGCTAATACTAGCCAAACAGTTCAGGGTGTCATTCCCAAGAAGCAGCCAGCCCCTGCAAGCACTGCGAGGTCCAGGGTCGCTGGCGCAAGACGCATAACCACTCCGCACGCCTGCACCGAGTGCAAGAGACGCAAGATCCGCTGCGACGGTAAGCAGCCATGTGGGCAGTGCATCACAAGCAGAGCTCCCAAGAGCTGCTGTTACGACAAGCACCGCCAACGCCTCATTCCTTCAAGGAAGTGAGTGCCTCGCATCAAGTCAATCTCTGAAAAAGTCTTGACCTAACGCTTTACAGGGCCCTCGACACCTTGTCCCAGTCTCTCGAAGAGTGTCGCTCAGTCCTGAGGCGCCTCTATCCCAATCACGAAGTGGATGCTCTCCTGCCCCTGACCACTCAAGAGCTCATAGACCTCTTGGCCCAACCACATTGCGGCATAGGGTCTGCCCTCCCTTCGCCGCCTCTCGAGACCGCTGTTCTGAGCCAGGACGCATCGTCTGGACAGCCCGATGCCATCCTGCAGCTCCCTTCGTCTCTGGAAACCGACCTCGACACGCTCATCGGAGACCTCGAGTTTGAGATGTCTCCAGAAGCAATTGAATGCGGCCAGGGAGCCGGCTTCCTCGCCCAACCAACCTGGTGGGGCATGGGATCCAAGCAATGGGACTCGATACAGGTCCCGTCGCTGTGTGAAGATCATGTGTACGGAGCTGGAGCTGCCGGAGTCCCAGTTGCCGTGCCAAACTCGGCTTACAAGGACGACCACAGTATTTACGGCCCGCTTGGTTTAAGGTAGTTCCTCTCAGAATCGGGGATGCGAGGTTGCTATTGATCTTTTTCAGCGGCGCCATGTTTGGTGTTTGGTGCGACTGAAGCAAACGCGGGGCCACGATGCAAATGCAAATAGGGGGGGCTGCAGGTGATTCCTCTGGGCTTGACGAATTCGCTACTAAGCTTGAATGAAGCCACGATTGTCAATTTTGTTTATTTTCTTGAAGCTTGTACACTATTTGCATATCTTCACTAGCAGTCGAGGTCGTCATGGGCTCCGACAGTTAGGTCTGGTCGAAGAGACGAGTGTTCGATCACCTGCACAAAGGGAAGGAACGCTCTTTCACCTACTTTGGTACCTGCGGTAGTCCACTTCCCGTCCCTTTCATTCAGCGTCGCGGGTCATCATCGCCTCATGCTCGATTTCTAACAAAGCGATATTCCGCCATTAAACTCGGACATTCTTTCTACCGCCTCCTGCTCGCGTTAGCATGTTAGCATACCTCAAGCGTTGCGGTCATCTTCGGCATCGGCTCACGGTTCTTGGCACCAAGCTTCGCCGCAATGGAACATCGCCTCGCATGCAACAATCTCAAGTGCAGGAAAGGCATCAGGGATAATGCCTTTGTCACTTCATGCGGGTTGGTCTGCACAGTATCAAAATCGCTTCGTCTCCCTGCAGCTGACAGTTCATAATCAGCCACATGATGTGCATAGAATGCGCGCATCAGTATGGCGTTGTTGGCGAGCAGGCGGCACGCCGCGAAACATGCCCTGCCTGCCAGGTCCAGCTCACAATGCCGGACGGTGCCGTAATCACGAACCTCAATCCAAGCGAAGAGTACAAATCAACCATATTGAGCGGCCTCAGCCCCAAGATCATCATGGAATGCGCCGGCCGGGCCCTCAGTTTCTGGGCATACCAAGTTACCCAGGAACTTCGCTACGAGAAGTTTCAGTCCAAGGAGCTGAATGACAAGTACACCAGCCTCAATCTCCAGCATGAGAGCACAACGAGTCAGTCCAGCTCGGAACTTGAAGTGCTTCGCCACAGGTTGACGAGTGAGTCCTCCTGTGACCAAACCGGATATGACTACCAAAACACTGACAAAGACAGATCTGCAGGCAGAGCAGGAGAGTTTGAGGCTCCAGAATGCAGAACTCGGACAATCTTGCAAAGACCAGAATCGACGGTTCCTGCAGCTGCAGGATCTCTATGACAAACTCAAGGGGACGGTCGAGGTGGCCCAGATTCAGAAGGCGGCCGCGGAAGCCATGGGCCCGACTCCTCTGGGGGCGGCAGCATCGACGTGATCGGTAGTTTTCGGCCTTGCCTACATAGCTGCACAAAGAATTTCTTCTCTTTGCATTGTCACCTCAATTATGTTCAGCGGGCTTGTTCGCGAACAACGGCATTCAGCACCGTTCAGGGACGGTGAGCGGGATGTTCTAAATAGCATTCGAACAGGAGCCTGTTCACACGAACGAGCAGGTAAATAAAAGGCCCTGAAGCCCAAGTTCGCAGCTTTCGTAATTGTTTTTCGTGACTTACAAGATAAACACGAACATCACATCAACCAATTTCAAGCCAGACAAGATGCCAGTTCGCCAAATCAGTATCCGGAGCCGTCGAGGCCCGGAGTTCCTGTCAGACCTATCCACCGACAAGGTGGCACCGCAACAGGCAATACAGAGCCTGGGCAAGTCAGTACATATCATTGCACACATCAAGAACCTCAGCCAAAGGGCGAAAAGGGCGCCACAGGCGCTTCGGAGGAGTAGGAGGAGCAAAGAAGGCCGGGTGCGAGAACAGTTTGTGGCCGGCCCGCCATGCAACGACCAACCACGGATCTCGACTCCCATCCAGGTGCCTCCAGAGTCTCCCTCCATCGAGATCATGGCAAGGATCCGAGCAAAGGAGCTCGCGTACGGGCCGACAGCAGTGAATGCCGAGCTGCTCAGGAAACGAGGCGAGGCACTCGGATCTCACCCTGCCCAGAGCCCTTGGGTTAAGGGCCACTGCTGGGATGACGACAGCAGTGAGCGCGAGAGCCCAATGCACAGTCGCCAGGCTGCCGGAAGGTTTGATCGAGGGCCGTCGGTCCGCATGAAGGAGTCTATGAGAGATGCACTCTGGCCGCCGCCGCCGCCACCCGCAATAAGCGACGCAACCCTCGCTCGGGACGACGGATCCCAGCGCGATGCCAGCGAGCTCGAGGAGGCTGGCCGCGTTTGCCCGTCCTGCCGGCAGCTGTGCGGGGAGACGCAACGGCTCAACGACAGGATCGCCAGCATGAGGCAGGAATACTGGGACGCCATGTACGAGGTCGACAGGGCGACATGGCTGGCGGAGAACACATTCCGCACGGCTCGAGAGTGGGATCCCTCGCTTCCGGACCGGTTCGGCCAGAGGTCGACCGTGACGCCCTGGGATGCCGTCGAGGCGCTCCAGACGCTGTCGCTGAGGTGGCGATATCAGATCGAGTGGTATCGTAGGGAGTTTCCTGGCATACAGGAACAATATGAGGCAGCACACCCAATGCTATCTGACGGGAATGAGTTTGCAGTCTAGTGCGGTTGGGGCCGAGAGTGCATGCTGTTGCTATGTTTTTCTTTGTCAGTCAAGCTAGCGGCTGGCCATGAGTTCTGTACATATTAGTGTTTCATTTGTCGGGGCTGGAAATGACATTTGGCCGGAGAAGACATGAGAAGAGGTTCTCTACCTCCTTGTACGATCTATTTCTCTTTATCAAAGACTCTCCAGAGCCACTCAAGCCTGTCCTTGCAGTCTGACATCAGCAGCCAGATCAAAGAAAATTGGTGACGGGGCCAGGACGCCCCGAGTCAGCGAGGTTTCCCATGAGATAAGTATCCATAATTAATTTAATACCCAGCATTGTCCAGAAGCCCGGATGCCGCGGTCCAGAAATTCGTGATGCGACCAAGTTCGTATAAATCGCTGTCTTGCCCGAGCCTTGACCGGGCACTGAAAATAGAGGCAAAGCGAATGGCTACCGGCAGAAGCTGCAAGCATGCACACGTGATTCACGTGATTTTGAAGCTATCGTCAGCCAAGGCCGAGGCCGCGCCATGCGCTATCGACGCCACCTGGGATGGAATGGTGCTAAAAAGCCAGCTACGTATCAACAAAAGAATTGGACGAAGGAGAAGAAAACCAACCAAGTACATTTGCGCAATTTTGTTGTCCTTTCTGTCGCCCTCTGCCCTTCAGCGCCCGTATCGTTATCAGCTTATCTTGAATCCTAGGCCCGCGTGCGACAATCTATTCGACGTCAATCCTCCTTGCATCTCGTGTCCTTGCCGAATCCCTGTCTGACATTATCGTCCCCCGGTCGTCGCTAATCCTCTTGTGGCTTGTGACTGGGCCAAAGTCCCTTCCTTCTCGTCCCGTCCTTGTCTGTCTCTTGGAACCGGAATTCCTGACTCTTCCTTCGACCTTCGTTTTCAGCTTCAAACTCTCACCCTTCCTCTCGCTTTCGACCGTTCCCGCATCCGGATGATGCCCGACACTCGCTTCTAATACCATACCTAATAACATCTCATCCTTGCTCGCTCGTTCATATTCTATACAGCACCAGTTTCGAATCGACTCCTTGGATCCACCTGTCGTCGTAACAATACGAAACGTCGCCCAACGATCGAAACAATATCCACGAAACGTCAAACGCCGCTCGCGGAACGCCTCGTCAGCGTCTCTTCGCGCACTCGGATAGGATAATCTTTAATAAAACCTTACTGCGCTTATCGTCGCCGTTGTCAACTGCTGTCGCAACCGATCGGAATCCTCCAAGCGTTGGCCCTGATGGGGAAATCATGTCGGTATTCGCCCTGTTATCCTTCACCCCTTGACTCACAAGCTGGTGTCGCGCAGCGCAATATGGTGTCATTCTTGACGCCGGTTCCTCGGGAACCCGCGTCTACGTCTACAAGTGGAAGAATCACGCTGCAGCGTCCAAAGATGCCTCCGCAGCCGAGCTCGAGGCTCTCCCCAAGATCAAGCTGAAGGAGAGCAAGAAGATTCACCCGGGTGTCTCGAGTTTTGCCGACAGCGTCTCCCGAGTCGGCCACGATCACCTCAAAGAGCTAACCGAAATCGCCCTCGACGAAGTCCCTGACGACAAAGTCTCCGAAACCCCCATATACCTCATGGCTACGGCTGGTATGCGCTTGCTTCCCCAGAATCAACAGACGGCTCTTCTCCAATCCATGTGCTCGTATCTGAAGGCGACCACCAAGTTCATCTTACCCGACTGTGATGCCCACATTCAAGTCATTTCCGGAGAGACGGAGGGTCTATACGGGTGGATTGCAGCCAACTATCTGCTCGGCGGCTTCGACCGTCCTGAAGATCACGGCCATGGCAAAAACCACCACACGTACGGCTTTCTCGACATGGGCGGCGCCTCCGCCCAGATCGCGTTTGCCCCGAACGCGACCGAATCCGAAAAGCATGCGAATGACTTGAAGCTGGTGCGCATGCGGACTCTCGATGGATCTCCCGCCGAATACCAAGTCTTCACCACGACCTGGCTCGGGTTCGGTGCCAACCAAGCCCGTAGTCGCTTCATCGAGAGCCTACAGGACCACTACGGCAGCGATGAGCATGAACTTCCTGATCCATGCATGCCAAAGGGGCTACGGACCACGTTGACGGGTGAGCCTGCTGACAAGGACAACAAGGGCCCTGTCTTGGTTGGCACGGGAGCGTTTGACGAATGCTTGCGCGGGACGTATCCTCTCTTGGGCAAGGACATGCCCTGCGAAGACCAGCCCTGCCTGGTCAACGGTCAGCACGTCCCTGGTATCGACTTCGATATTAACCACTTTGTGGGCGTCTCTGAGTATTGGCACACGACCCATGGCGTGTTTGGAGGAAAGCACAAGGCCTATGATCTGGCAACGTATCAGAACAAGGTCATGGAGTTTTGCAGCCGCGACTGGTCGGACATTGAGAACGACTTGGACAAGCACAAAAAGTCGCCTGAGGAAAAGGCAGAGGAGGCGCGGCTTGCTTGCTTCAAGGCATCCTGGATGATCAACATGTTATACGACGGTATCGGCGTTCCCCGAGTTGGATTGGAAGGGAATAGCACCGCCAAGGAGGATCCGGACAAGGGGTTTGACGACCCCTTCAAGCCGGTGGACAAGATCGACGGCATCGAGCTGAGCTGGACTTTGGGAAAGATGGTGCTGTACGCTGCTGGCCAGGTTCCTCCAAAAGGCAAGGAGCTGCCCGTGGGCTTTGGAACCAACGTGGACTCTGGGGCACCCGACGACTTCGAGCATGCCGGTTCTGTCCCGATTGACCCCTACATCGACGACGATGACGACGATCTGGACGACATCTTGAAAAAGTCAGGGAGCTCGACCTCTGGCATTGTTGCGTTTGTTCTCATTCTGCTGATTGTGGGCTATCTGCTTCGGAAGCCTGAGCGGAGAAGAAGGGTATTCAGCATGTTCAATCGTCGACGACGCTCGGGAAAGTCTGGCCGCGGTTTCTCCCTGGCCCACAAGCTGTTTGGACGCGGTTCCTCGGCAACATATGAAAGGGTGATGGAGGAGGGTGATCTATCGGACTTTGAGCTTGGCGACATCGACTCGGACGACAACGACCACTCGGACAGCAGCAGCAATGGATCTCGGCAAGGGCGGACATCCAGTCTAGCAACCCCCAACATCACGATAGGACAACCAGCCGAGCTTTTGTGGCCCCCAACAGCAATGGACAGGGCCGGACTCGTGGTTCGAACCGAGAGCCGGGAACGACTATCTCCGTCGGTTCAGATGCTGAACGCAGGTCGAAAAAGTCGCAACGGCAGCCCGACACGCGCCAAGAGTCCATTCATGACGCCGTTACAAGAAGACTGACTGGGTTCATGGCAAACCCACTGAGGAATGAAATAATGTTGGACAAAACTGTACAATCCTTGTTGAAATTCTGGTGACAACTTTACGGCGTTTAGGGAACCGAGGGTACATGAGCGGACTGTATTGGCGTCCAGGGGAACGCAAACAAAACTCGTCTTGCAGGCGTTGGGGAAACTGTTGACTTCTTTTCGTCTCAAGACGAGTGACAGGAGGACAGGTCTCAAATTGGACACTAGGTGGCCAGTATTTCAGGAGTTATCTCTTTATTCGGGACTTGGCAAAAGGCATGAATGGCATTGTGATATTCGAAATCGTAATAAACCAGTATATTCTTCCGGGATACGATGCAGATAATTACTCGCTTGTTCGCCAAGGAACAAGAAATCGCTCAGAACATGGCGTCTCTATCATTATATATTACAGTTCGTCCTCTCTCTCTTCTTTGTGCCTCGAATCTCGTCGTAACCGCTCATGCGTCGAGCCGATCACAGCTACCAAGTGAGACAGGAGTGTGTCTTCCTGATACACGTCGACTAAGGATGGTAGCACGGAAATGGGGGACAAAGACAGGCGTGACATTTCTCGTCAATTTGATTGCTTCTCAAGGAAACTAGGGTCTGCGCGTATCCGGGACTCAAACTTGCGCCACCAGTCCTCAAAGGCCTTGAGTGGCACGACCTCGACACCTCCAGGTCCTGCAGTGCCGCTGAAGCTCGAGAGAAAGTTGAATGCGTTCTGGATGATGCGCTGCGCCAGCACAGCGGTGCCGGGCTGGTGGTCCCCAGGCGACGTATTACTGGAGGAGCCGGCCTGGGTCTTGTTGGCAGCGAGCTCCTGAAGCCGCTGGCCGACCGACTCCTCCGGCTCGACCGACACGCCGAGCATGAGACCGCCGGCGGCGGCGTCCCCTCCCCCGCCGCTGATCTTAAACATGGCGCTCTCCTTGCCCGGGCCGATGCCGCCGAGGAAGCGGAAGTTTGGTGCGGCGCCGGACTGGGCGGCCGCGGCGACGTCCTGTGCCGTGGCAAGGTAGATGGCGGCGGCCGTGTTTGCGGGCAGGGAGATGCCGGGGAGCATGAAGACGACGATGTGGGACAGGGCTCTTGATGTTGGGAGGGCGTACAGGAATGAGGTTGGAGACGGGGCCGAGGTCGGCTCGGTCATCAGGGGCTGGCCCGCAGGGACGATGCCAAACAGGGGGGATGACATAATTATTGTGTGTTGTGAATTTGTTGCAAGTGGTAAATGGCCTTAATTGATGTGTGCAGTTTTTAATGGTGCTGCTGTCGCGAGGGTATTCCGAGATTTGTCTTTGAATATGAATGAATGTGGATCCGCCTTGCAAGTTCTTTGTTCTTCTATCGCTCACTGTGTGTGAGACGATTGGTGCGCGTTTCCAGGGCCCTCTAGAAGGATCAGCGAGTGACCTCATCGGCCACTCTCCTCCCGTTAGTTGTCTGCAGGGTAGGTAACTTAGGTTTGTCTACGATCTTGCAGAACCTCTACAGACTATGGCCATCCAGCTAGGTATGATGCAGAGGAAAAATACAGAAAGCCGCGGATGATGAGAAGGAAAAAGATAGTTGTAGGGAAAATATAATAGATCCACTCATCTATCGAGCTCTTTGGTGTTGATCTTGGTCGTCTAATATCACCTTCTCCGATCCGACAGTCTTTCTTGCCAAATCGAGTCTCACCGTAGACGTGGGGCCTCGATGACGGTCACGGGTAGACTTTTGACGGGTCATCCCAATGTCAACTTCCCAATGTGAGTTCACCGAGCAAAGATGACCGAGTAAAACAACCAAGGGAGCAAGAGTCACAATCTTTCCTTACACTTATTGGTTGTCACTGTCATAATAAGAATCAATCTGCGAGTCCGACACCCTATGACTTGGCTAATACAAAAAATGATTTGACTAGAAAAGGCCGCACTTGTCTCTGCTATCCATGCACGCCCTTCTCACACAGTTCTTGACCCGTACTTCAACTCTAGAGATCTTTTCCCATCCCAAAGGATCGCCAAACTACATAAAAAACCAAGGGCCGCACCCCAGGAAGCCATTTCACCCAGCTCAAGACCTTGCACACGACATTCTGTCGCCGGGAGTCCGCACGTCAAAATGGCAAGAACCAATATTGACTTGATCGACGACGTCGACATGTAAGTGCCGCCACTCACTCTTGGACTGAACAGCCCAGTTGACTCTTGAATTGAAAGGTTCCCATACGGACACGCAGATTCCGATGGCTTTGCCAACGTGGACTCTGGCCTGTGCACACTGATCTGGCAAGATGACCAGGGCTCATACCCCATCGGCTACATCCTCGACCGCGTCTTCCAGGAACTCCTTAAAGTCCCCGAGAGCGTCAGAGGAGCCATGAAGTACGACCAAGAAAAACGGACCGTGGCTCTGTTCCAAGAGCCCACCGAGGAGCAACGCACACGCCGGGTCGCGGCTCTGGGTGACTACTGGCGTCAGCGCAAGACATTCCCGTTGCTCGGCGGCTGGCGCGACGAGCTCTGGCCCGTCTATGGGCGAACCGGCGAGCTCTTGTTCAGCATGGAGCGTGCTGCAATGGGTCTGATCGGCACGATGCGCTACGGTGTCCATATGATTGCCTACGTGCGGGATGAGACGGCACCTTGCGGGATTCGGCTGTGGGTGCCCACGCGCGCCCACGACAAGTCTACATTCCCTGGCATGCTCGACAACACGGTCGCCGGCGGCCTCATGACGGGCGAGGACCCCTTCGAGTGTGTTGTGCGCGAGGCGGACGAGGAGGCCAGCCTGCCCGAGGACGTTGTCCGCAAGGGCGCCAAGTTCGTCGGCAATGTCACGTACATCTACATCACGGACCAAGTACAGGTCGGCGAGGCTGGTTTTATTTACCCCGAGTGCCAATGGGTCTATGATCTCGAGCTCCCCGGCGACGTCGTCCCCCAACCCAAGGACGGCGAGGTTGCGAGCTTCGACCTGTGCGACGTCGACCAGATCAAAGCGGACCTTGCCAAGGGACGCTTCAAGGACAACTGCGCGCTCGTCACGATCGACTTTTTCATCCGCCATGGAATCCTCACCCAAGAGAACGAGCCCGAGATTGAGCAGATCAAACGGCGTGTATGCCGCGCCATCCCGTTCCCAGGTCCGCACCAGAGCAACTGGCGCCCCGCCTGAGTTCTGCCGAGCACGGGAGTCGGGTGGGGAAAGTTGAGGAGGCTGTTGGACACTGGCTTGAAGGACGGCTTCTTGGACTTGTGACGTCGATTCGGTTTTTGGGTATCATTGACATGACCTAGAGCTAGTGGAACGACAAAAGCCCTTGGCGGAAGTTGTCGTCGAGCTAAAAGCGTTGATGGAGAGAGTATTTTGCGCCAGAACTATTTCTTGACAAGCAGGTACACATTGTCGACGCGCAGAGGCGTCAGCTTCTTGACGGGGCCCTGGAGCGACATGAGAAGGCCGCCGAAGGAGACGTAGGCATTGCTGCATGTTAGAAATGGCTTGTTAGCAACCAGGATTCTCTCGACAGGCAAAGGAGGGGGACCGAATCTCGGGTCTAGATTGCAAGAAGACGCACATGGTGTTTCCGTCGTATGTCTCCTCGAACTTGTAAATCTTGCCATAGCACACGTAGTCGTAGAGATCGGCAATCGTCGCCGGCGCATCGCCAGCCTTGCCCACGTCCCGCCAGCCCTTCTCCTCATCCTTGCTTCCGTCCAGAGATAGCGTTGTCGACAGAACCACGTGCAGCGTGTCCGAAACCTGGCAGGGGAACAGCTCAATGTTGATATCCAGCGTCATGACCGTCTGCGAGTCGCTCGACGTGCATGAGATGCGGCCGACGCGGTCGTACTTGGACTGGTCATAGTCGGTCACCGTGAAGGATTCCTCGAAGAGGGTGGCGTCGCCGCTGGCCATATTGAATGGGTTGATCGGCTTGCGAGTCTCTGAATGACCGGGGAAAAGAATAAGTTGGCTTGGGGAGCGTCAAGAGCGCTGGGACTGGGCGGCGGCGGCGGCGGTCTTGGGACGTTGTCGCAGAAAGAAAATGTTTCCAAGTTGAAGGCTCCCGTCAAAAAGGGACGGGGTGGGGTTAGGTGCATAAAATCGAGAACCTGACGTCGGATACCTACTAAGCGGGGCTCGCACACAACTGGAGGACGAAGCTTCGAGTCCAGCTGTCAAAAGTCCAACTTTTACGGAACTCGCAGTCCAGCCTGGTACCGTCGGATTCACACGGATTCTGCCACTATCTACCATGTCCTTCCGAAAGCGCAATGTCGTGATTGGATCCCCCGCGGCCTCCACGCCCGTCGCCCGACAAGAGAAGTCTCTTGCGCCAGGTACAAGACCATCACCGTTGGACGGAAGGCTCACGACTTCGACGGGAACGCAGTCACTGGACCAACTCTTGGCCGGGCATGCCGGGATGCCTACGGGGACCTCCTTGCTGATCGAAGAGACTGGCACTACCGACTTTGGAGGGGTCCTCCTGAGGTACTATGCGGCAGAAGGACTCGTTCAGGGGCACCATATTCACCTGCTAGGGTTTGGCGATACTTGGCGAAGGGAGCTTCCTGGTCTAGCAAACTTGGACAGCTCGAGGAGTAGCGGCAAGACGGCCTCGTCGTCATCTTCGGATGACAAGATGAAGATTGCCTGGCGTTACGAGACCTTGGGCCAGAGAAATGCACCGACCAGAGGTAGGTCCCTCTCATATCCCCTCGGCCTCTCTTTATTTTTGCAGAATTCACTCTAATCAACCGACTATAGAATCTCAAGTGGCCACTGCGCCTGGCCAGACCGCAAGCATATTTTGCCATGGCTTTGACCTGACCAAGCGTCTCGAGAGCAGTGCCATCAAGGGCCAGCTTCACGCCATGCCAGTCGATGGACCCTTGACCTCACCGACACAAACTCCCTTCCAGAGGTTCATCGCGGACGTGGCCTCCAGAATAAAGAACTCACCGCCGTCGACTGTCCACAGGATTGTTGTTCCCAGCCTCCTCTCGCCAACACTCTACGGCTCCGCTGCCAGCCAGCCCCAGGAGATCTTGAAGTTCCTGCATGCACTGAGAGCTCTTCTCAGACAGTTCCCGGCCCAGCTGACGGCGTTTCTGACCATCCCTGTCACCCTCTTTCCCCGATCGTCGGGACTGACGAGGTGGATGGAGCTTTTATCTGACGGTGTCCTCGAGCTCATCCCTCTACAGCACCAGGCCCCAGTTACCCGGGAACCAGGCAGCGAGGACAAGGGCCAAGGGCTTCTACGCGCCCACAGCCTCCCGGTGTTCCACGAGAAGGGCGGTGGCCTTGAGGGCACCTGTAATCGGGAGAACCTCTCGTTCAAACTCAGCAGTTCCAACGGGCTCGTTATCACGCCTTTCAGCCTTCCGCCCATTGGGGACGAGGAAGAGACTGCAAAAGCGTCTAAACCGAACGAGCCAAATAAGGAGAGCCTTGAGTTCTGAGCGTATCCTTACAAAATCTGTGATTTATACCGAGTATCGAATCCATACGAGCCTCAATCTCAAGTCGCCCACTCTTTTTTTGTCGAGCTACAGGGTGAGAAGCTTTTTGAAGCTCCTGGGGGGTTAGATGGACTTCTCAGGCATCCTTATCTTATCAAACCCTGTCCCCACCGCCTAAAATTTTTTCACCAACTCAACAAGCTCCCGCCTCAGCTCTTCTTCCTCTTCTTCTCTTAATCAACATCATCGAATCTCAAAGGTATGTTCAAGCCATTTCGTGTTAATCCAGCACAACCTGCACCATGGACTCAATGATTATAATCCTTATCTGTCAATCCACTGAATTCTGTGACGACCCAAAATATAATACGAAGACGACTTATGATGTTGTCCTTGATCACCTTCCTTCCTTTCTCTGCCGACGATGTATGGAGCGTCCACTAACGCGAGATACTTCTCAGGTACCATGGATACACCTTCAGACCCGGCTCCCGTCCGGATATCCAAGATCGCAGGGCGATACCTCATCTTTGATTCCGAGGCGGCCGCCTTCCTTCGCCGCAACGAGAACGTCAATGGCACACTGGCTGGAACGGCGCCGCAGCAGCCGACACAGAACATCTTCCTCGGCCTCCCCATTGAGCTCCGTCCTGAAGAGGCCGAGTCCTTGGTGCAGAAGAAGGTGGCTTATCTCGTAGACGATGTAGCTGCTCACCAGGCCGTGCTTCGCAGCCCCAGCTCTGAGGCGAGAGGGCTGTACCTCGAGTCGCTCAAGACAAGGAAGCACACCGCCCAGCAGGTTTTTGCCGATCAGAATGCCCGGAGAGTTGCCAAGGCGGCGGGCAAACATGCCAAATCTCGACCCCGAACAGCCTCTACCATTCCACATGACGATGCTCTCTTCTCAAGTGAATCGCCTGAACCCGCCCTGCGCCAACCTGATGCTGCAGTCAAGTCTCTGAGTGTCACCCCAACCTCCAGCGGTCCGTTGATCTCCCCAGAGGCCGAACGGACCTACCAGGCCGAGAAGCCGATTGAGCGGCCACTGTGTGGCTTTCTCCTCACCTCGGGCTACTACATGACACCTGGTCTCAGGTTCGGTGCCCAGTATAGTGTCTATCCAGGTGACCCGCTGAGATTCCACGCACACTTCATGGCAAATCAGTATGATTGGGATGAGGAGATTCCGGTTCTGGATATCGTAGCGGGAGGCCGCCTAGCCACAGCTGTCAAGAAGGCTTTCCTGATAGGAAGCCGGCAACCAAGGACAGATGAGTCGCCAGATGGCAAAATGCGAACCTTTAGTATCGAATGGGCTGCTATGTAGGACCCTTCATATGAATGTTATCAACAGAAGCCCGATTGAAAAGCGGCCAAGAAAATGCACCATGTCCCTTATTCTTGTAGGACTTGTACCACCAACACCAGGACTGAGAATGTGAAATGAAAGCCAGTATAAACCCTATCATGCGTCCATGCATCCTCTATTACTCGTTACCCAGCGTCAACAACCCCAAGACGTTTCCGAACGTAGAGCGTAGTTCTCAATCAAGAAGGCCTAGTTCAGGGCACGAAAATGCGACTAAAGCTTATCACCTCTCGGCGGCAACAGACGCACTTGTCGAAATTGTTCATAGCCAGTGAAACACGGCAGTCGTCGCAGAGGCTCAGGCATCGGCAGGGCCAGACGATGATTGTCCTCGGGGAGCTCTGGCACACGACGCACTGAGGCCCGTCGCTTCCGAATCCCGAGCCACCCTCTTCCCAGGACGTAGTTCCGCATGTCTCATCGGAAGCCACCTGTCGCCTCGAAAGGAGGAGCTGCTCCAGCAGCCGCTCCTCTTCATCGGGGCTGAGTTTGGTGTTTCGGCCCGCCGGCATCGTAGCAGCTCCAGGTTGCAGGAGCCCAGACCCAGGCATTGTAAGGATGCGGGTGCGCTGTAACTGCTCCATCCGTCGATACCTAGAGCGTGTCATGATGCCATCATTCTGAAGATGGGCAGAGAGCGTTCTCGCATCTTCCCTCTCTTCCGGGCTGCTAGGATGAAGCAGCCGTGCCAGGTCGGAGATCTGCATCGGGCTATCGACAAAGGGGGTGCTGTCGCGAGTAATCCGAGGCGATCGCTGGGTGGGCGTCCTTTGGCCGTCGTCATCGTCGTCAGACTCCCATGCTTGATAATCGTCCATGCCCTCGCCCGCTGTAGACATGGAGATGACGCTCGTAGTGTCAAAATCGTCATCATCTGGATGCGGCTCAAAGTCGCCGCTTGTATCAGTCGATCCCCACCAGCCACCCTTCAACCAGTATTTGTACAGGTCTGTGTCTAGGCTCTCTTCGTCTTGGCCGATGCTTACGCGTCTGAATTCTGCTTCCACGTCGGTGCTCTCTGCTCTTGGAATCCGTCCGTCATTGAAAGAGGGTCCTGCACGATTCCGTGTCTCCTTGCGAGTAGAGCTCTTAGCCTGTGTCTTAACGCTCTTGGGGTGCCGAGCAAGCCAAAGGAGCCAGGCCGGCTGGTATCGAATCCGCATGATTGCAAGGCACCACAGCAAGGATTTGGCGCCAAGCCTTGCGAGCAGCTTGTTGATACTGAGCAGGAACTCAAGCGCCATGAGCCACCGAGAGCTTCGTTCAGTTGCTCCGATACCGACCCGTAGGCTTCGTTCGCCTCGTCCTTTGGGAACCTTTTGTGCAGCGCGTTCCCTGGCAAACCCGTTGGAGGCAATTTGCGATCCTCCCTTCACTGGGATTAAGCCGATAGCGCCGATCTGATCGTATCTTGAGTCCGGCAGGCCGCCACCGATGAACTTCCTCTGCAGTTCCTCAGCTTCCTTGAACCGCTCCTCTTCCAGCCAGGTATGCCGTTTCAAGCTGACTCCTCTGTCCTCGTTGAGGTAAACGGCCTCACTGGCCATGGTGATGGCACCAAACCCAGTTCGCAGGAGCGCCGTATAAAAGTCCATTTCCCGCGTAATGCGTATCTCAGACAAGGAAACGTTGGCTTGCATGTTGCTGTGGGCGTGGGCAACACGCTGCCGAAAAGTCATGGAGGCCATGTCGGGACTTGACGGAGGAGACAGGGCTGAGAGCAGAAGAGCCAGTCCATAGATGAACAAGCACATAACGATGCCAAGAAGGACCAGAACGTGCGGCACGAAGCCAACAATGCAAACTGTTGGGAATCTAAGCAGTCCCTGGGAGGATGGGTCGTCGAGGTCGAAGGAAATGGCGCTCCACACGATGCTCCCCATGAAGCACAGCCCCCAGAATCCCGTGCTAATGAGTCGGTACTTTGCTTGCACGTTGAAGATTCCTAGTACGTGACTCGTGATGTGTGTCATGGTCGACAAGAAGGCAACCAGGAGCACCTCTGGCGGAGTGTTGACGCGCTTCATAACCATTGATCGACTCAATGCTATAGCACTTCCGAGAGCAGACGATGGGGTATCAGCGGGTCGCGTCTTTGAGAACAATCCCCAACCGAGCTGGTTACTAATAGCAGCATCGGCTTCGGCAAAGGCAAGAGACTGTTCGAAGAGGGTCATCCCAGTTTCGGGGGCCACTGGTCGACCTTGAACTGCGCATGAAACCGTCTCAAGGAATTGACTTAAACAAAAGGTGCCGAACAAGGGCCAAAGGAGAGACAAGGACCCGGAGAGATCGCGAGCAGAGCCAGTATCGTCCGGAGGTATCATGCGTACGGCGAGGCACGAGTTCTCATCGGAAGCGGAGAACAGCAGGGTTGAGCTCAGCGAGTTTAGGAGGGCATTCGTCTGCGAGAACATGAGATCAGAGCTCTTGCTTGCATTTCCCCAGCGTAACTCGCTAAAGTCAGGCGATGTCTGACACTGGATGGATTGGAGTAACTGGCGGGCCTGTAGGATGAGCAAGACGATTGGCAGAAACCGTAGGAGAAGCCTGGTGGGCCAACGGAGGCGTAAACGTCGTCGAGTGGCGGCAAAAATATGCGTTCGGTTAAGGATGACGGCCATGGCGATGCAGCACAGGGCCCATTTGCTCGTAGCGTAACCAAAGACGCTGCCGAGCCCTCGAGCGCCGTCGACAGAGAGACGAGCGGTAGCAGCCATTGACTCGGCATCGGCGCCGAGAGCCTCGGGATGCCCGGCGGCCACGAGAGGCTCCATTATGCTCTGAATTGTTGAATCGGCGTCGACCAATATGGCGTTGGAGTTGGTAGTGTCTGGCAGGTATCGCGGAGCGTCCAGGGCTGCGTCGAGGGTATCGGGCATGGAAATGTACGATCCTAGCTTCTTCACGATTCGGGGACCGGCCCAGACAAGGTCCTCCAAGATGGGCGCATAGCGAGTGACGTTGACAGTCCAGGCTGTGAGGTTATACCACGAGCCAGAGAAGTCGGTGGTGTCGGCACCCGCGCCAGATATGCTCGTGAGGGGTGATGGCGTCGATGACACGAGCTCTGTGGCCATGACCTGCAAAGGAACTATCGGAGGCGAGGTCGGAGCTGGCGGGGGATGGATGTCGAGATAAGCGGAGGCGGCGAGTTTCAGACGAGAGACGGGCGAGATGGGCGATTTTACATGAGCGGGATAATAGGATTGGCTCGAGACATGGTGAAGCGACCTCTCGCCAAGATGCCCACGCGAGGTCTCTGGATGAGGTGGGAGCAAAGAGTTGGTTCGCGGCTTTGTCTGGGGTAATGATGAGGCAAGGTTAGGTAGGTACCTCCCTCATTGTTGACATTCGAGTGGTGGATTGCTGGTAACTGGGACCTTTGTAGGTGTACCTGCTACGTCGCCAGCGGCAGGCTAAGCTCGCTCTGGTAAGACGGACCCATCTGGTCAAGAGCCGCTTAACTCATGGGCGTTAGCGCCCAGTGAGATTAAACTACCAGAGGCTTAGCTCAAGGAGGGGTCCGCACCAATTTCAAGAGAGCGCCCAGCACAAGTGTAGGCACCGTCTTTCACATGCACTGACTCTGCAGCACAACTCTTTGACCTCTCCGCCCATGTACATACTGGTTAGCGGCTGTGAAGAGGCGATCAACCGACCTGCTCCAAGAGATGGAATAGTTATGGAGTCAAGGGAACACCTGGCAACTGTGACCCCTCAAACCCTTGTTCTAATATTCAGATCTATAGCATAACTTGACTTCTGCGCAAAAACATGTAGGCTTTGCCCCATGTGGTAGGTAGTTGTGGAAAGGACTGAGGCTGTGATAGCATGTCAGGGACAGCGTGGTCCTTTTTCAAGTATGTACAGTAAAGGGGAAATCTCCTGCTCCTTCATCAGGCGCACGTCGGCAGACAAGGAATCTGTGTACTGAAAAAATAGTTGTCTTTGTTTTGATCTCAGATAGCCGGCTTATAGCCAAGCTTCCCTATCAAGCCCGGTGCCCCGACATTTTTGGTGTATTCTCTCTGACCACGAATTAACAACGGCAGCGTGCGCAGAAGCCCTCTCCTTGCTCCAGAGGGAGGGCTATTAAATGGTTTGATGTTCCCATTGGCATGCTTCTTTATCGGCTCAGATAGTAATGAGAACCAGAGTCTTGTTTCATTGTATGATCCAGCAGGCCCTGGAATGTGCTGACCAAGGTGACCAAGAGTTGTGCTTCATCTAAATCTGGACAGTAAAAAAACAACCGGCCCTCAACCGGCAAGCACGGATTCACTGAGAGATGCTGTGACGGCCAAGTTGGCCCCCTTGCTGGCGTGTACTGCTCGCGCAACAAGCATTCGATGGAAGTTGGGGTCGGATGACGGCAGACTTCCCTTCAGCCACAGATTCGTAATCTCGTCTCGGGCTGGGAGATATGCCACACAACAAGCTGCAAGAATGTCTTTGTGCTCTGCCGGGACTGGGTCAAGTACCATTGTAGGTTCTTTGCTGTCCTGACTGGGTACCAGAGCTGCAACACCCCCGGAAACCGTATCCACGCAGTCAATACCAGCATCGGCGAGAGCGGCTGCGGCAACTGTGATGCATCCACTCAGGACATTCATCATGTCCCATTCCTCGCTTCCTTGTTCCACAGCAACTTCGCGAGCCTGATCTCCCTCGATAATGGTGACAATTACATCCACTCCACTCTTCGGCCATCGGTCGGCAATGAGGGCTCCACGGAGGGCCGCCTCCAGGTGAGTGCTTAGGTCTCGCTCACTGGCATCACGTAGATAACCCCTTCTTTGACGTGTCGCAAATGGAGCATACTTGACGTGGGTAGAGAGGACCATATGAGGGGAGAAAGGAGCTGAACGTGGAAGAGATCTGGGCCCATGGACCGTGCAGGTAAGCTTCATGCCTTTGCTGCCGGAGGTATCCTGGGATTCGACCTCTAGATATGCTGACCCAGATGCAGAAGGAGTCACGCCAGTCTTCAGATCTAAGCCCGTTATTAGCTTTCTGTAGCAACATATCTTTCAAAGGATGGGTACTCACATTGCGCCCGGATGGCGGTGGGCGGCCGCGTCCGGGTCAAAACTGGAAGTTCGCCTGCCTCGAAGACAGGCGGCATCGTAACGCCTCCAGGGCCGTTGATGCGCCGTCGATCAGCCATTGTTGAGAGACAACCTGGCCTTTAAATTCTGATTTCACTCACACAGACGCCAGGGATTTTCCAATGCAGCCTCTTTAATGCAATAAGGCGATAGGGATGGACGGGGCGGGACTAGCGTGGTTTCTCTGCTGAGTCATCACAGGACCCATCTTTTCCAACATTAAAACTTCCAAGATTCTTGCGCACTACAAGTTCTTTTCTTGTTTCCTTTCTCTGCATCACCATCGAGAGCCTGCCTTCCAGCGATCCCTGAAAACAGCGAAACTGAATGGAACTTCGACAAGCCGTCGAAATATTTCAGCTGGGATCGCACGCAGGCTCTCTGGGTGACCATTTTTCAGCCGGTATGTGACACCTTTACCCGCGTTTCTCGCGCCCAAATGATGATTTTTCACACCACTGTTCCCGCGATACCTGAGCGTCTGAACATCATGCACTACCATCTGATCACACCCTTGCCTTTTTCTCACTCGAACCATACTCGAGGAGTTCGGATTGCTAATCAGGAAGCAGTGATCAAATACTCTTGCTACCGTTATTAACCCACAGTTAGTGCAGCCGCAAACTTCCTCACGTGGTTAGTACTATCTTTTTTTATGCCCCTCCACCCTGTCGATGATGAGAAATCTTTTCATTCAGTTCTGCTACTGAACCAATGTGATGACTCCCAATTTACCAAACCAAGATCTCTGATACTCTCCCATACCCTTTCATTATTGTTGCTCTCCGATCTTGGATTCCCATAAACTAACTCTTTGAGTTCAAGCACCAGGTCATTTGTTGTCGCCTTGTCAATTACTCTTAAGTCGAAATATGGTTCACAATCCCATCAAGTAAGTACCTCATAAGAATGTGAGGCGTCCATGGGGATTGTGCGACATGATGACACAAGTTCTATCCATTCAACGACTTCATCTTGACCAAGTCACCCTCCCGCACCGTAGGCCCTCTTTGGAGTGTCGATGATTGGTTGTGGAGTTGCTTCTTGAGCGTCATGTTGACTCCAGTGTCAGGGATGCCGGCAGCTCGTTTTGAGTTGTTGGTATTCAGGGCCGGCCGAGATGACTGAGTAAACTGGCTTGTCTGACTGCTACATACCCAATGACCTGAGTGACGCTTCATATTTTTGCATTTACTTCGGCAACCGACAGCTAACGGGTGCAGAAGCATCATGTAAGTTCTGCACGGCAAAGTCTGCGAATGAAAATAGCGACGCACAAGGTAGTACAGCCCAAACAAGACGGTGTTGAGAATTAATGGAGGATGTACGGATAGCAGTATTACTTCTGAATGAATACAACGGTCATGGTTTCAAGAATCAATTGCGTTCCCACGGGCATTGTCCCACTACGCCTCGAGGCATTCTTATGATAATTCTTGGTGGATCAAGTCAATGAATGCTGAGACTCTAAATTAGAAGATCCTCCAGGGCGTGCCCAGTTCTGTGCCAGGTGCGTAGCAGGACATTTTTGTATTGAACCCCAGATGTAGAGTAATTGAAAGGTTACCTAACTCTTTCTGCGTAATGCTTGGAGGGAGATATTCAGCCCATCAGTATTAATTGACGTACTGAGTTAACTTCACGTTGGGTCCTTGGTCAGGTAATATCATCCATCTCCAGGCGAATCTCACTGGGGGTGGATCTTTCTAGGCGTTCTCGTTACTGTGTCACAAACGGCGGCCCAGTTTCGGATAAGCTGACCTTGAAGGATCCAATCAGAGCCCGTTCTGGACCCCTTCCACTCGTCTAAAGGGTCGAGGACATGCATTTCAGTGGTCATCCTGTCCCTGGCACGCAGGACTTCGTATCCCATTCCCCAAGAGATCTCGGTCGGCTTTGTAGCCACCTTGCGCTTGTGCACGACACATCCTCAGCGACCGCTACAACGACGCGGTACAATAAACGACGATCCTGAGAGCGACGCCACGGGTTAGGTTGAAGGCGGAATCGTGGAGAGTAGCAGAGCTCCAAAGAAGCGACGTTGAAAGCGATCCACGCTTGGCTGGTTCCGTCCCTCGCATCGCTTCCCCTGCCTCGCCCTCCTGAGAACGATATCTTGAGAACGACCTATTCGCCGAATTTCCCTCCTGCCATTATCGCGGCCCGTTCGCCATCATCTCGCCCAGATAAACTTCGATTTATAATCCGAGTGCGATTAAGGGACACGCCGCGGAGCGTCTCCGCGCAAAGGCTGTTCAATGCCCTCCTATGCCTTTCCCACCACTGACTCCAAGATGATGCCCAGGCACCACGCCGGTGCCTTTTCTAACGGCTACCCACGCGGCAACACATTCGACATCTCCCCACACAAGTAAGTGCCGCCTCGACGTAGGCCATGCAAGCTGCACTCTGCGGGCCGCGGACTCCAACCGTTACATACCCGTCGCTCTCTTGCTGATAGCTGTGGCACTGGCCAGGTTCCAACCCCGAACATTGACGCCCGCCCAGCGCCGGCGCAAGAAGCTCGTTACTCGCCTCGCTGTGGTCGGCGCGATTCTATTTGTCTTTAGCCTGTGGCTATGGCCGTCCAGTCCCGTCGCCTCGCTGGTATCTTTCGGCCTCCTTTCCACCAGCGGCGCCCCCGAACTCGAGACGGTCCGGTACTACGACTTGACCAACGTACAAGGCACCGCCCGTGGTTGGGAGCGCGAAGAACGTATCCTTTTGTGTGTGCCACTTCGTGATGCTGAACCACATCTGCCCATGTTCTTCTCCCACCTCCGCAACTTCACCTACCCGCATCATCTGATTGACCTTGCCTTCCTCGTCTCCGATTCGAAAGATCGAACGCTTCAGGTGCTCTCTGATAGCTTAGAGGCTATCCAGGCAGATGAAGACCCGAAACAACCTTATGGCGAGATTTCCATTATCGAGAAGGACTTTGGTCAGAAGGTCAACCAGGACGTCGAGAGCCGCCACGGTTTCGCCGCGCAGGCCAACCGGCGAAAGCTAATGGCGCAAGCCAGAAACTGGCTGCTGAGTGCTGCTTTGCGACCTTATCACTCTTGGGTTTACTGGCGCGACGTTGATGTGGAAACGGCCCCCTTTACAATCTTGGAGGACCTCATGCGCCATAACAAGGATGTTATTGTTCCTAGTAAGTCCCCCACGAACTGGGCTATCCATATCTTTTGGGTCACTGACTTAGGGCTAGACGTTTGGCGCCCCTTGCCTGACTGGCTTGGCGGAGAGCAGCCCTATGATTTGAACTCTTGGCAGGAGTCCGAGACGGCCCTGGCACTCGCGGATACACTCGATGAAGACGCCGTCATTGTTGAAGGCTATGCCGAGTATGCTACGTGGAGGCCGCACTTGGCCTATCTTCGTGATCCCTACGGCGACCCTGACATGGAAATGGAGATTGACGGTGTTGGAGGCGTCAGTATCTTGGCAAAGGCCAAGGTTTTCCGCTCTGGCGTTCATTTCCCAGCTTTCAGCTTCGAGAAACATGCCGAAACCGAAGGGTTTGGCAAGGTGAGTCCTCCAACCTCTCAAGGCTTTGTAAGCCTGATTCTGACACATGATTTCGCTAGATGGCCAAGAGAATGCGGTACTCTGTCGTGGGCCTGCCGCATTACACAATCTGGCATCTGTATGAGCCCAGCGTAGACGATATCCGTCATATGGAGGTTGGTTCAGCAGGTTTTTGATTCCTGTGTGCCTTTTATGCTGACTGGTGGTGTAGGAAATGGAGCGGGAGCGGCTTGCGCGCGAGAAGGAGGAAGAAGAGAAGAAGAAAAACCAGCAAAAGATCAAGGAGGAGTACACAGACACTAGGGACGAGTGGGAGAAAGACAAGAAAGAGATGCAGGATCTGGTGGCTCAGCAAAAACCTATCAAGGAACCAGCCAACGCCCCCAAACCAGACGACCCGGCGCCCATCCCAAAGGGCAAAGGTGAAGCAGACAATGCACCCAAGGCTGTCAAGGAAGAAGCAGCCGTGGCGGATGCTCCTAAAGGAGGTGCAGCCAAGGCGGACGAAGGCGCCGCTCAGAAGGAGAAGGAGAAGGTCGACAATGTGGCCGGAGGTGCTGCCCAGCAGGAGAAGGTTGGCAATGCGGCTGCATAAGCAGTTTCTTGATACCTGCAATGGGGTTGCGACATTTTCGTCGCCCGGCGAGTGCCGGCCATTTGCTGTACAGTACATGGCTTGATGGAGTGGTCTTTGGAGCCATCGGAAGGAAGTTGATAGCCAGACAATGTGTAAAAGGTACGATGGTAATTTCGTACTGGGCAGTGTAGAAGGCGTTTGGTTGGGACAAGGATACTGGTTACAGACGAAGGGAAAGAAGAAAGCATTGAATGTTTCCGTTTAGACCAGCCTGGGTCTGCTTCAATGTTTCGCAGAACATGACATCGCTTCCATTCACATGCGACCACGGCTGAACTCTCCTGTTGAGTACGTGCCCTCCATGCCCGCCCGTACCCACTAGTTATCAACCGGACGAAACACCGAAGACCTGCGAGCTAGAGAGCTGACATGACATAGAAGAAGCCCCTGCTCACCTCAGATTCCAGGAATATTTCTTGGTACGAATTAAGGAAATTATTATCTACCCTTGTCTTTGACTCATGTATGATGGAGTGCTTTTGGCCGGCGTTTTACCAACCAAAGAACGTGTCCAGATCAAGGGGTGTTGGCAGGCTCGGCGACCCCCTAGAACTAGGTAGGTAGGGAAGCCTGACGGGTGACCAATCAGCGTGGGTCTTGGACGACACCTTGGACAAAGAGTGAGCGCAGCTTCCACGCGACGCTGGGACCCAACCTGCCTGCTATAGAGAGCTGCTGTGCACTACGTAGCGATTTAATCCTCCAACATCCAACTCGCACACTCTCTAGGCAGAGCCCGACCTCAGACCAGCGGACCCTGGAGAGAAGACGTGGCTCGTGTCTTCTGGAAACACTTGTCTTCTTCTTTTCTCTTTTTAACCGTCGCTATCTCCGAAAGATCGACTGGAGTGGCAACGCCTCGACCCACGATCCCAATACCATCGCCCGTCCTTCTCCAGTCGAAGCGCCTGGTTGCGGATCTTGACAACGATACTTGAGCTTCGAAGATCATGAGTCGCGATGAACAGCAGCCCGTAACGATGGAGAGCCCTAGGCCCTCTGGGGTTTCCAGCTTCGAGAACCGCAGCCTCCCTCCTCGCATGCAGTACCGAAGTCGACCTGTCTCCGTTGCCGTCGATCCAGTTTCTTTGGTCATTTCAGAATGCATTTCCATTACATCTGCCATCCAAAAGCATGCGCGCTCGCCACACTCGTCCGTGTCGGCAATTCTGGGAGGGAGCCCCAATCCTGTCCACCTTGGGCCCCCTAGCCCTTCGCCGCGCGGGAGAAGTAAAAGCCCTGCCGCTAGGATCAGTAGCGATGCTTCTCATGATGGACTCACCAACCGCTGGGGACTGCGTGGCCAGAGAGGCAAGAGCATGCAGGATAACCCAATGATTGCTGGCTTCGGCAAGCTGAGACATGAGCTTGCTGGTATCAGAGGTACGCACCCTCGGCTCTCTCTACTCAGCTGGGTCGGGCAGTAGCTAACATGTCTATCTAGATATTCGGTTGTTCGATTCCCCGGCGATTCTAGCGCCCTTTCTCCATGTCATCCAAGCCAAAGGCACTGCTGCCCCGATCACGATCCTTGCCCTAGGCGCATTGCGAAAGTTTCTGGCATATGGCTTCATCTGTCCGGAATCGCCACGCTTTGCCTTGGCTATGCAATCCCTTTCGGCTGCTGTCACACACTGCCAATTCGATATTAGCGACTCGGGACAAGTCGAAGTCGTGCTTCTCATGATCCTAAATCTCATGGAGGATATGATGTCGGGACCAGGCGGAGATATCCTGAGTGACGAGAGCGTCTGTGACATGATGGGGCGCGGCCTCGCTATATGCTCGCAGCCGCGATTTTCTCCAGTTTTGCGCACGACTGCCGAGGCTGCTATGGTTAGAATGTGTCAGATTATTTTCGAGGACGTCAAGCACCTCGAGTTCGAAGCTGGGGATGATGGGGAGGCGTTGGACCAGCAAGTGGATGATGACATGGGCAGTATCAGGATGGAGCCCCCTGCCCCTGAGGCTGAAGGATTGTCTATCGACCCTCCGAGCCTCGAAGTTCCCGAAGCGGCGACCCCGGAGCCCGAGCGAACTAGCAGAGACACCGCGTCCAACTCGGAGACCGCACAGGCAACTGCTAGCGAACCGAGCGAGGAGGCGGACTCTGTTGATTTGAGGCCCTATTCTCTGCCCTCTGTTCGCGAGCTTTTCCGGGTTCTCGTCAACTTCTTGGACCCCCAGGACCGCCAACACACTGACACCATGAGAGTCATGGCGATGCGGATTATCCATGTTGCCCTTGAGGTTTCTGGGCCTTTCATATCCCGACATCCCGCCTTGGCAGTCATTGCTGAAGACCGTCTTTGCTGTTTTCTTTTTCAGCTTGTACGATCCGACAATATGGCCATCCTCCAAGAATCTCTCATCGTTGCTGGCACGTTGCTTGCAACCTGTCGCGGTGTTCTCAAACTGCAACAGGAACTGTTTTTGTCATACTTGGTGGCATGTCTGCACCCCAAGGTCGAGATTCCACGCGAGCCAGGGATCGAACCTTCGCTCTACGCCGGCATCCCTCAGACCCCCAAGCTGGTCAAGCCATCTCAGGCATCACAGCCCAGTAGTGGAAGGTCAACCCCAGTCCCGGTCAAGGACCGTCAAAAGCTCGGCCTAGAAGGAGGCGCCCGAAAGCCCGATGCTCGTCAGGCTATGGTAGAGAGCATCGGGGTGTTGTCGAGGATGCCGACCTTCATGGCAGAGCTCTTCATCAACTACGATTGTGATGTAGACCGCGCCGATCTGTGCGAGGACATGATTGGGCTACTGTCGAGAAATGCTCTGCCTGACTCGGCGACATGGAGTACAACCAGTGTGCCGCCCCTTTGTCTCGATGCCCTATTGCGATATATCCAGTTTATTGCAGAGCGGCTAGATGAGGACCCCGTTACCGACACCTACCCTGACCCCGCCAGCCTACGGGAGCAGAGACGGAAAAAGAAAATCATCATCAAAGGTGCCAGCAAATTCAATGAGAAACCCAAAGCGGGCCTGGGCTATCTCGAGGCGCAGGGCATCATAGACGATGCCACTGACCCAGTCGCTGTTGCAACATTCCTCAAGGGAACCTCTCGTGTAAACAAGAAGGTGCTGGGCGACTTTCTCTCTAAGAGGGGCAATGAGGCTATCCTTGAGACTTTCTTGGGCCTCTTTGACTTCACTGGCAAGCGAGTCGATGAAGCTCTCAGGTCGTTTCTCGAATCATTCCGGTTGCCTGGCGAAGCGCCCTTGATCTCCACCATCGTCGAGGCCTTTGCCGACAAGTACTGCTCTGGGGATACCTCGGATCAAGTCGCAGACAAGGACGCAGTATATATCTTGACATACGCCATCATCTTGTTGAACACTGACCAGCACAATCCCAACCTCGACGCCAAGAAACGCATGACACTGGAGGATTTCTCCAAAAACCTCAGAGGGACAAATAACGGCAAGAATTTCGCACCGGAGTACCTTCAGACGATCTTTGAGTCCATCAAGTCCAACGAGATCATTCTTCCGGACGAACATGACAACAAACACGCTTTCGACTATGCCTGGAGAGAGCTGCTCCTCAAAACCGAGTCTGCCGGGAACCTGGTCATCTGCGACACGAACATCTATGACGCCGATATGTTCGCCACGACCTGGAAGCCGATTGTGTCCACACTGTCATACGTATTCATGTCTGCCACAGATGATGCTGTGTATGCCAGAATCGTCACGGGCTTCGATGAGTGTGCGCGCATTGCCACGAAATACCAGAACACCGATGCCCTTGACCAAATTGTCTATTGCCTGAGCTACATGTCGACGTTGGCTACAGATTCCCCTGTCAACACGTCGCTGAACACAGAGGTCCAGGCCGGTGACGGCAGTGTCATGGTCAGTGAGCTTGCTGTCAAGCTGGGTAGGGATTTCCGAGCCCAACTCGCTACGCTTGTACTCTTCCGTGTCGTTACTGGTAGTGAAGACCTTATTCGTAAAAGTTGGAAATATGTACGTGCTCTGCTCATATGTTTGATGCAATCGCTAATAAATTTAGATCATCCGCATCTGGCTCAACCTTTTCACAAATTCCCTGATTCCCTCATTCTCTCCGAGCAGTCTGACTGCCTTGCCATTGTCGCCCATTCCGCTGCAGACACCGTCGCAAGTCATTGACCGGGTCGCACGGAATGCGGATACTGGCTTCTTCTCCGCTTTCACTTCTTACATCTCGAGTTACGCCGCTGATGACCCACCGGAACCATCAGACGAAGAGCTTGAGAGCACCCTCTGCACTATTGACTGTATCAAGTCTTGCAAGATGAGCGCTGTGTTTGAGAACATTGCGTAAGTTGCTCACTTGCTCTCCAGGATTCAACGCTAATATGCATGCAGCAAACTCGAGACATCGACTGCCACGGTCGTGGTCGAGACACTTGTCGATCAGCTCCCCGAAGATTCCAATACAACTGTTATCAGCGTCAAGCATGAGAGCCTGCCCGCGTCTCCAACAAACGGCCACGTCCCTCATTCGGGGCAGTTCAAATATGACCCAACTGTCACTTACATTCTCGAGTTCTGTACCCTCCTAGCAACTCGGGACGCCCAGTCCATCGAGAGTATGGGGAAGGTAGTGTTTGATACGCTTCAGGGTGTTCTCCGTGACTCAGGACGATATCACGCAATCACCGTCTCCAGAGCGACGTTCTACGCCCTGAAGCTCCTCAAAGTCGGCTACGTGAGTGTTCCTGTGGATGCGCTGCGGCCCCCAACTAACAGATCGAAGGATTATGATTTCATCAATGTCCCTTTTCTGCTTCATACCATCTCTAGTCTGCCGCAGGATGCGCTGGGGAAGGACTCAGATCTTGTGCTGCAAGGCCTCGCCCTTTGCATTGATGGATCTGGGCCACTAAGGCGCGAAATGATGACCTCACCCGATTTCTGGGCTATCCTTCGCGCTTTGGCGCAACGCCCAGAAGCAGCGGCTCTAGTATTCGAAATACTCGAGAAGGGGACTACGGGAACACCCCCAGCGATCATGGCCGATAACTATGAGGCCGCAATCTCGCTGCTCAACGACTTTGCTTCTGCTGCAAACCCTCAGCTTTCTGCTATGCAGCGGCCAAGCCCTCGGCCCCAGCGATCAAGTCAACAGAAACAAGATAAAAAGCGGTACGCATGCACCCGCCTGGCGGAAGATAAGGAGCTGACGGGGGATCATAGTCATGCCGAAGCTGTTGCTAGGGGATCCAAAGCCGTAAACATGTTATACAACATGACGGATCGTATTCCTCATCTTATGCAGCAATCTCAGCTTGAGAGCAGTGAAGGTTGGTCAAGAGCGTCACCGACTATCCGCTGCACCTACTAACGTTAACTTAGCTTGGTCAGCGTACTGGTTGCCCATCTTCCAAGCGTTGACAACACAATGCGCGAACCCTTGCAGGGAAGTGCGACAACTGGCGTTCTCTGCTCTTCAGAGATCTCTGCTGTCGCCGGAGCTGACCTGTAGCGACCCGAAGGAGTGGACTGCTATTTTTGGCAAGGTCCTGTTTCCCCTCATCATCCAACTTCTCAAGCCTGAAGTGTTCTCGTCTGACCGCGATGGGATGAGCGAGATGAGGGTTCAGTCCGCTTCTCTACTCTGCAAAGTTTTCCTACAGTACCTTGTGCTATTGTCTGAATGGGACGGCATGCTAGATCTCTGGATTAAGATCATCGAGATTATGGATCGTCTGATGAACAGTGGTCAGGGAGATAGCCTGGTAAGTTGAACGAACCATCATTACCAGCCTCTTCTATACTGACCGAATATGCTGCAGGAGGAGGCAGTTCGCGAAAACCTCAAGAATGTGGTTTTGTTCATGGCCAGTAGTGGCTTTCTGGTTTCGCCAAGCAAGGACCCTTCGAAGGAAGAGCTGTGGTCAGAGACTTGGAAACGGATCGACCGATTCATACCTGAGCTCCGTAGCGATCTTACGTTAGACGAGCCTACGACTGAGGAAAGGCCTGATGAGAACGTCAAGGAAGCGAAGACAGAGGATACTGAGAAGGCCGAGGAGAATACGGAAAAAGAAGACGAGAAGGCAGAGACAAAGGAGGAGGCGAAAGATGAGTAGGTATTGGTAAGCAACTTGAGTAGATAGAAGGAGAAGAGGCTAGGGTTGCGCTCTAATATCGGCACGGCGGCCTTCACGGGAGCTTTCACGAGGCGTCTGGATCAGGGTCCTGTTAGATGCGTACTTGTTAGATGCGTACTTGACTGGACAGAGGCATACTGTACAAAGCGCATAATAGACTATCTCTGTCGTTTGGTTGAAAGGACATTACCTAGCGTTGACATGGTGCGAGCTTCAATCCTAGCTACCTTGAGCTGTACGCAGATGCGTGTGACACGGTTAGTCTTGCCATCACGGGGTGGTATGCAGACTGGTAACGACGTCATCTAGGGTGTGGGGTCTGATAACACACCAGTCCGTCCTTCTTCGATAAGAACGTAACTAGCTGGAATACAGTACCCTGCTTATAACCACCTCAATCCACGCGACAACCTACGACTAACCGCCGCAGGAGTCTGCAATCATCGAAGGCTATCTATTCTTCACGGTTAGGCCTACTCCGCTGCTCATTGATTTCCGGTTCATACGCGACGACGCCTAACCCCCTGGGAACATTTGCTCGTTGAATGTAACCCAGCGGCGTCTCTCTAGCAGTTGAGCGGTCCGCCTCGGGCTGTGAGACGGAGCACACGCATGCCGGAATGTCTGAGTACGGTGTCCCGGATTCGCTGAGCCCAGGACCTTCGGAAGCCCTGCCAACAACACCCGACGCGAACGGTGACGCACCTGTTTTCCCCTCTCTCCAGAACAATGGCGCCGCCAGCCCATTATCCTCCGAGGCCGCCGGTGGCCCTAACCAGGCTGGAGAGGACGACAACGACGACGAGCCCGCGGTAGCGAAACCCTTCATGCGGACGACGAGCCCCGATCCATCTTCGCGGGGAGTACCCGATATCTTCGATGACCGGGTGCCTGACCGGTTGATATACAAAATGCACAAGTTCAGTTTGTATGAGACGGCGAGCCGTTACTACATCGTGGGCGTCGACGTGAGCGAGAAGCGGTATAGAATTCTCAAGATCGACCGGACCACCGAAGGCGCCGAGTTGAACATGACGGACGACAAGATTGTTTATAGTCTTAAGGAGATGAACCAACTGTTGGATACCATTGACGACGGCAACCGAGGCACGGGCGGCATCAAGCTGCGATGCACTACATGGGGTCTGCTGGGCTTCATCAAGTTCACAGGCCCCTACTACATGCTCCTTATAACCAAGAAGAGCACTGTTGCCATGGTTGGGGGCCATTATATCTACCAGATCGAGGGCACCGAGTTGGTCCCTCTGACTCCGGCCAAGTTTAAGCCGGACACTCGCAACACCGAGGAGCAGCGCTTCTTGGGGATACTGAACAACCTCGACCTGACCAGGTCCTTCTACTATAGTTACTCGTATGATGTTACTCGTACGCTACAGCACAACATTATTCGGGAGCGTGAGGCTCTGGCTAAGGGGATGCTCCCTCCGGATGACGAGGACTTCAACGCGATGTTTGTCTGGAACGATTATCTGCTACAACCAGCCGTCTCGGCGCTTCGGGATCCGTATGACTGGTGCCGTCCAATTATTCACGGATATATCGACCAGGCGGGTAAGTGTGCCTTGGAGCGCAAGATGGTTCATGACACAACACTGCTGACAATCGAGGTTAGCCCTCTCCATCTACGGCCGCACTGCGCACATCACAGTCATTGCGAGACGCTCCCGCTATTTTGCAGGAGCGAGATTTCTGAAGCGAGGAGCCAACGATCTTGTACGACACTCTTTCCCCCTCTGCTCCGCCTGGGAGACCTTGACTTGCTGCGACAGGGACAAGCTTACTGATACTTGATAGGGTTACGTTGCCAATGATGTCGAGACAGAACAAATCGTTGCCGAGTCCCTGACCACGTCTTTCCACGGACCTGGCCCCCAACTCTACTGCAGCCCACAATACACCTCCTACGTGCAACACAGAGGAAGCATCCCGCTCTATTGGACTCAGGATAACACGGGCGTTACGCCAAAGCCTCCAATCGAACTCAACCTGGTTGATCCCTTCTATGGTGCTGCCGCCCTGCACTTTGACAATTTGTTCGAGCGGTACGGGGCGCCAATTTATGTGGTGAACTTGATCAAGGCCAAGGAGCGCCAGCCCCGCGAGTCGAAACTCCTTGTAGAGTATTCACACGCCATCAACTACCTCAACCAGTTCTTGCCCGAACGAAAGAAGATCATCTACAAGGCATGGGACATGAGTCGCGCATCCAAGGTGCGCGGCGGCGATGTTATCGGGAACCTGGAACTTATCGCCGAGTCAGTCGTCACCACCACAGGCTTCTTTCAAAATGGAGATGGCCTTACAAGTCCCATGACTGCACAGAACGGAGTGGCCAGGACCAATTGCATCGACTGCTTGGACCGTACAAACGCGGCACAGTTCGTGATTGGCAAGAGGGCTCTTGGGCATCAGCTCCATGCACTTGGTATTCTGGAGAACACCTCGGTCGAATACGATACAGACGCTGTTAACCTCTTCACTCACATGTGGCATGATCACGGTGACACAATTGCCGTCCAGTATGGTGGCTCACAGCTGGTCAACACAATGGAAACCTATCGCAAAATTAATCAGTGGACTAGCCATTCGCGCGATATGATTGAGAGCTTCAAGCGATATTACAACAACTCATTCCTCGACAGCCAGCGCCAGGAGGCCTACAATTTATTCCTCGGTAACTACATCTTTACTCAGGGGCAGCCCATGCTCTGGGACTTGGCAACCGACTACTACCTCCACCATGCCGATCCGAGGGATTGGACCGCCAGGATGAAGCACGACTACATCAACTGGTTCAACCCGGCTCATTTAGAAGAGCGTGTGGTCCCGCCATATGTTCCTGGTCGAGACATTGCCCGCTCTCATCCAGTCGAATTCTTTGACGACTATTGGCTTGAGTATTATAGACCATCGACCCTCTCGTCTTTCCCAAAGATGTTTGCCTACAAGATGAACTCGACGATCAAGTACATACCCCTCAAGTCCACCCAAGATGGCCGATATGATCTCAGTCCCTTCCGCGTACGCACAGAGGGCGATGTCGACCAGAGTGAGAAGAAAAGACCCAAGAAGGAGCCGGACGACGGAAGCGCACCACCCGCAATTAAATCAACCGGGGCGGCGCCGGCAGCAACAAACAACGGTGCTTCGGAGATTGCTCCAAATCGAACGCCAGTAAAGGGCATCTCGCTCCAGCGCTGGCTGCAGCCTGCCCAGGACAAGACAGCTCCGGGCAAAGGTTTGCGACTGGATACAAGCCAGCCGATTCAGAGACCAGACTCGCCCCCCAAGGCAAAACCAACCGCCCTTGAAAAGTCCAAGGCTGCGCAGTGGACGTTCACCAAGGCGGTGCACGACTCTCTAAACCCCTCCGTGGCAGATCAGGAATCCGAGGACTATGAGCGGTACATCAAACACCCCCAGAACCTTCCGCTTGTTGTCTCCAGCGACACGCCTGCGGATATCGATTCATCCGAGTATCAGGAGTACGTCAATGGTGGCTGGCAGGATGAGGGTTTGATGGTGAAGGGGACTGAGGAGGAGATTGACGTCTATGCTGAGTTGCTCAAGGTGGGTGAGAATCCACTGACAGTAACTGAGGAAGATGGCCCCAAGAAGAGATACAAAGCCTATAGGAAATGGCTTCGCGGAAAGTCCTTCTTCAAGCAGCAGCCTTTGGACTAGATGGCCGAAGACACACCGAGTTGCGCTTAAGGGAGGGCTGGGGGGAAGAGTTTCGCCAATCGAGGTTCTTGCTCGAGGACTTTGTCGAGCTTTGCAGGACGCTTTGAGCCATCTTTAGCCCATACTGACTCTAAAATCTTGGACGTGCGCATGAGCTCTTGAGAGAGGGCATCCAAGTCTTCTTGAGTAAGCTGTGTTGAAGCGACCTCCTCGTCCTCATGGACATTCAGCCAACATAGAGCCGCCATCCGAATAATTGGTTCGGTATGTTCAGCCTCTTGAATCCGGGGCCAGCAGTTGGCCATGATGGCGTTCAGAGTCTGCGCCGCAGCCAAAACTGTTGGAGGGTGCGCCGTTGCAAAGGGATCCGTCATAATTGATGAGATCATAGAGAGAAGGTTCTTTTGTTCCCCAAGAGCAGGTTAGCACGAGTCACCGGCGCTCCTACTACACAGATATATCCCATACCTCCAGATGCTTGATTGAATAGATACCCAGACATTTGACTATCGATGCAGTTTTTTGCATCAACACTTGGACAATGCGGGTGTATTGAGAAGCGTGGAAATGACCGGCGAAAACACCCTCTCTGAGGACCTTATCGAGGAGGCGGCGACGTTCAAGGCTGTGACGATCCTCGTAGGATTCTGCCAGATTGATGAGTACGTTATAGGCCGGGACTAGAATGCTCGTCGACTCGTCCTCGGGCGTAACGCTGGGAAGGTAGAGGAGAAAGGGAAATGCGGCGTCCTCGAAAACTCGCCCGATTCCGGTATTCTGCAACACCTGGACGGGGCACTTGCTCACAAATAAGGCAAGGATCTCCAGTCCTCTACATTTGACATCCATTGACTCATCCTCCACGAGGGCGAGCAGGACAGGCGTGAACAACGGCCAGTGCTCTCGGATGACGGATGGCTGCTCGTCGACAAACGTTAGCGACATTGAGGCTTTCATGAGTAACGAACCGACCTCCGACATGTCCACAGCCCATTGCAGCGTAGATACCGCCCACGGAGCATGGGACTTCCACGTTGGCGGTTCTGCAAACTCGCGAGAGCGATCATCAACAGGGGGATACAGGGGGGCCCGCCCCGAGGCCGTGATCTTGGAGGACGGCTTGTTGAAAAGAGGCTTGAGAGTCCTCTGGAGGACGGGGCCGACGATAAAATCCACCAATCTCTCGCCTGGAAGCTGTTTATTGAGGATGTCTGATGCACTCGACGTAGACTTGGCCGTTGACCATGGGTCCAGGGAGCCTGTCACCGAGACCATTTTGAGGAGAGTACGTTCGTCTAGTTTGAGAGAGTAGGCTGAACAAAGTATGCTGAAACATGCGACACCCGCTTCTATGAGAAGAGCGGATTCTCGTGAGTCTAGGAAGGGTTAATTAATTAGCGACGAAAAGAACGATGAGCAAGACGGGCATATGTACCAGAGCTGGCATCAAACGATAGGACCCTGGTGTCGATCGCCTCGAGAAATGTTTCAACTTGCTGATCATTCAAGTCTTTGTCTTGCTCATGAGATAGGTGAGCAGCCGCAAGAAGAACATTGTCTCGGAGGTCCTAAAGAGTTCATCCCAAGTCAGTCTGAGAGCCCCGGATTCAAAGTCGTGCGAGCAGAGATGTGTACCGATTGATCTTTTGATGCCCTTAACCGAGAAGTCACGTCCCCCAGAGCGCTATTCTGAGGTGGACCTGCTTGAAGGTGAGTCTTGATTAGGTTGAGCCTGATGAAAACTGGTGAGAGCGGCTTACCCGGCAGAAGCGACTGGATGCGCTCGACATTTCCGGGACCAAGCAACGAGTCCAACATACCAGGCGAGAGGGTATGAAGAACTTCTCATCCGGATTGCGGTCCTGGAAGAACGGCGACAAGGTAGAGGCTGCGAATCTTTGATGCTATCAAAACAAGGTGAGTTGGATGCAGGTGGGCTCTGAGACGACGACGATGCAGTATAACACAGTGTCAAATCGGCACCATGCTACACAGTAGGACCAATAAACTACCTACCTAGGTATACAAAACTTCAACATATTTCATGTATCCAGGGTATCTTAATGGGCTATTGTCGCTGGAATTACAGATATCTAAGAGAGCTTAAATTATAGTCGTATCTAATGGCGGTATATCAAAGCTGGTCCCAAGCAGCCAGTGTCCTGGGCGTCGAACATGTGTGAGGCATTCAATTCCACTCACAACATTTGTCAATCTTTCTGGGTTAGTAGCATGGTCAGGCTTTTCAGCAACTGGGAGGTGATATATAGCAAAAGTTCTGGCTTTTTGATGATGTGTTACTAGGCTTATGGAATCCCCAACTCCTTCTTTCGTTGCCGCACTTCTTCCACAGCCCCGGCTGGGTTCGTCTCGTCAGGGTGACGGAGCTGCCACGCAACACAGACCTCGAGCGCAGGTCCAGTCCATCTTCCGGGCTTCACCCCAAGCACCTGAGCCAGTTGTCGCCCATCTAGAAGACGTTTTAGTGACGGTGCCTTATAGACGTCGAGCTCAGCTAGGTGATCAAGGAAAGCCCTCCAGCCTGCGAGGAAGTCCTCTTGTCCTAAACACAACGTTAGTACCTCGATCGCCATCGTTGGCGTTTAGGTGAATGCCTGGGCGTGTCTGATTTTGCTCACCTTGGGTTTCTTGGAGGGACCATTCTGGAAGAGCGTCCATGGCTTCGACCAGCAAGGCATTCAAAACTTGCAGTCTCCAAGAGCCCGCCGGGGTGTCCCATTTCCGAATAGCCATGCCGAATCTATCCCGCTCCTGAATGTTCGGTTCTCTGTCGCAAACTGCCTTCTTCAAAGACATAATCTCGTTTCGGTTTCGATGTGAGGCGGCTACAATGTCCGACAGTTTGTTTGGAGCCTTGAAACCTTCACGAGCGACCACTGCCACAAGTGGAAGACTATTTGGCTTCTTCCGTGGGTTTGCGGCCTCTTTCGCCGTCATCCACGGAGAGAGAGCAGCGAGATTCCAGGCGAAATAAGCGGCATCATCGTCTTGAATCAATCGGCCAGCGATCGAGCCGGGAGTTTGATCTTGCAGGAGCTTGTCCAGGCAGGTATAAGCAACCCTCCATCGGGAGGTGTTTGGTTCAGGGAGGGATTCTTGGACCGGATCGGTGAAGATGGCAAAGTATAGGTTCAACTCGTCGATGAACTCGAGAGCCTGGTAAGGATGGGCACCTGGTCAGGTGTTAGTTAAGTAGTCAAACGTGGCGAGCTTGATGACCCTCTGCGGGATACCAGACCTTTCAACATTTTCTCGAGTTCCACGCCTACACGTTCCCGGCTAATCTTGACACGGAGGGCCTCGAGCACTTTGGGATCCGACATGAAATTGCGGGTGTTGGGGCTGATGGTAAACTGAAGCCTGCTGGCGAAGCGGACAAGACGCAATACTCGCAGGGGATCATCCATGAAGGTTTGGAAAGGTTCAAGCGGAGTCTGGATGACCTTGGAATCCATATGAGACAAGCCCCCTGTAAAGTCCTCGACGACATGAGTGTGCAGATTATAAAAGAGTGCATTGACGGTTGCGTCGCGACGGCGTGCATCCTCCTCGGCCGTCCCAAACTCCATCTGGGGGTTACGACTATCCTCAGCGTACGTCTCCTTGCGAAGGTTAACAAAATCGAGGTCAAGGCCAAACATCTTGACCATGGCTGTTTCGAGATGCTTCGACTTTTCGGGGTTTCGGGCAACGTTGTGCAAGTTTCCAATGTCGGCAGGACCAATGCCATGCTTGGCTATGGCCTCAGGCTGATCGCAGTAGTCGCACATATGCTGAGCAAACGGGACGCCAGTCATGGCGTTGATGGCGACGTCGATGTCATGGCTCTGGATGTTGAGCAGTTTGTCACGCACCCAGCCGCCGGCCCAACGAAGGACGATCGGCTCAGGCGCGTGTCCACCATCGTCAATCGACTTGGCAACATCTAGAAGCAAACGGCGGAGTTGCTGCTCTCGAGGAGTAAGTTGAATGGTAGTGAAAGCCATGGCAGGTTCTGGTGTTAAGGATCGCGTGTAAAGCTGAGGTGGTGCAGGGGGGAGAGCCGCTTGTTTGTAGTTTGAAGCTGGAAGCGTCTCCTTGAGCAATGTGTCGAGCTTCCTCTTCATGACACCCAGGCGCCTGAGCATGGAATACGCCAGGGTAGCTCAGGATTCGAGTGTGGCCCTTGAATATCGGGTCTACTTCGAGGCACAGAATCACGAGAGGATATGTGCCGTTAGATCGTGTAGCGCTTCTTGAGGTTCGGTGAGATGAATATCGTGGAAATCAAAAGGAACGAGCCCTCACCTTTCCCTCCCATCTAAAAGCCTTTTCGAAAAGCTCTTTTTCGTGATCGAAATGTTAATTCATGCAGCCTCACACCCTGGAATATCGACAAGAGCAGACCCACTTCGCACAGTGTGAGTCAGCCCGCTCCGATGACTAAGAACTTGTCCGGGTGCTGACTATGGATCCATCCCTGATGACTTTATCCATCGGGTCGGGCCTGAATGAGGCCAGAGAAATCATCGCACCAAGATTTTGGGAGTGCTTTGAAGGTTAGGCACCTCTGTCCGTCGTTCTTCTCCTTGACTGTGCGTGCTGTGGTAAGACTGCAGTGCGGTCAATTGATCTGCTATTATTCAATAACTGGCCAAGGTAATTCATCGCTGCGATATTTCAGACGTACCTCTTCGTCGCTTCCCTCAATGTATATGATCCGGGTCATGAGAGTGACCACACTGCACTCTTACCCAGTCAAGGAGCTCATCCCCATGAAGATAACCTGAAGTTGCCAATCATGGCTTAAGAAACAAGCAGGACTACCTAAACGGTCTAAACCGCGTCCTCCTATCAAAGGTATTTCTCGAGGACTGAGATGATGGCTTCATGACTTGCTAGATTAGATGGCTGTGAGGGGAAAAGGAGCAGACCCTAATAACACTTTTAGGCCTGACCCGAAGGCCAGCCCAGATTTTTACAAATACAACAAAGTGTGAGGCTGTGAGCATCTCTGATGACTGCGTAGCTCACCCACTGATTCCGTCATCACTGATCCTCCCAACTCGCTTGCCCCCGTCTGTGGGAGCTTCAACTAACCTGCTGACCTGTTTGGGTTGCGCGGCCTGGGTTTGGGTCGCGGCCAATGGGGAACCTAACCGTTCGGATACAGGATCTCGACCTGGGCTGAGCACGATGCCTCGTCAGTTTCGTGGATCTGCCAAGTAAAGTCTAAAGGAGACTTGTCCACAGACTTGTTCACCTTCCACGTCGCAACCCTCGTTCCGGAGTCACTCTCGTGTCTTTCCGCACTCAATTGAGCTGACAGCAGTCATAATTTCTTGCTCTTCTCTACGGGGCGAATCCTACCACAATGTTGTCATTATGCACCTCACAATTTGCCACTGTGGCTGCAGCATTCTTTACAGCTTTCGTCGCCTTTGTCTCCCAGGCTCTGAAAAGTGACCAATCATGTATAAGGCTCGTAAGCTCCTGGGAAGCTGAGCTGATAGGGTGGTTGAACGCAGCATTGTTCGAGCGAGACGACCAATTGCCTCTCACCTGGGGCCACCACTACGCCTCGCTTCCGCAGCCATCTGTCTGTTGAGCTCGTGGGCAACAGCTTGGCAGCTTTGATCCGGGGTCGAATCTAGCAAATGGTCATCAAACGTAGGAAGCCAGAGATGGTCACGGTACCTTTAGCTAGCATGCCTCTTTTGCCGTGTAGCGTTACACGGAGACCACCATCTTTGATCCCTAACCATCACCATTGCGAGTTCTCCCCAATCACCGAGCTCCCCCATACCTGGAGGTTGGCTGATCCTTCACCATCATCTCGTCATCGCTGAGGCGCCAAAGATTAGATACCGGCCAACTATTGAGCTGCTCGCAGCCATTCAACGAGGCCCCTCGCCGTATCGTGACCATCACCGTGACGTCAATGGTCGCGATGATCCAGACTCTGCGCCACGCCCGCCCGCCTTCTTACGCACCTTTCACAGCATCCGCATCGATAGACTAGAGGACTGCGATTGATGAAGTCAAGGTCTGGGCAGGGACATTCAACTTTTGCGGGGTAAAGCTTCCGTCGCCCATCTCTCCTTGAAAGCATATAAACACCCAGGCATCAGACCAATCCTTGCCGACATCCTGGCTTGTTTGTCCCATACTTGCATAGAAATCTGAGGATAACCTTCACTTTCCACCTTCTTTGAGAGATTAATTCTTCCAAACATTCAAGACAATTGCATCCTTCGATCACTGACACCATGGAGCAACCCATCAACAATAACCAGGAGGCCACCACAGAGCCTACAATGGACCAATCCTCCGTTGTCGGCTCCCCTCCCCAGGACCGCCGGATGAGCGATGCAAACGCGCGCAGAATGAGCGATGAATGGGGTAAACAACCGCCCGAAGCTTTCCACAACGTCTACGAGGACATGCCATGCTGACAAGCAAGTAGATGCATCAAAGGTCCCCCCTAGCCGGTTCCAAAAACGCAAAGGGTCCATCTATGCCACACCTGGATCCCGTGATGGCCATGTTGACAGAAACTACGCCGATAAGTACTGGTCTAAGATGACTGAGAAGAACTGGGGAAACAAATGAGGCATCACCTTCTGAGTAAGCGTTGCCCTGTAATGAGGGATGGGAGTATCAGAAAAAGGACGGGCTGAGGATGTAAGACAAGGCAGGAATTGGACGTGGAAAACGACTTGTACATTAAACCTATTGCGACCTACCCAAACCAGAAATCCTTCCTATATCGCCATGTTAATCATCAAGACCATCAATGTCAATCGCGTCGGGATTCGAGGGGACGACAGTCGGCATAGACTTGCCCCCTGTAGGACCTGTGCTCGCTGCTACAAACCCTTGCGGTGCCCTGGACTGTCTCTCCAGCGCCGCCATTGCGTCTGCCACTTCAGCATCATCCGCACCGCCCGGTTTACGTTGACTACGAGCCAGTGCTTGTGATGCGATGAAATTGACGTCCGTGTTGTACTGCGCCTGGACGCTCCTCTTGATCCGCAGCATCTCCTTGAAAGTATCCTCGTTGCCGTGCTGAACCTCGAACTGCTCCCACTTGGACCAGAAGTCGGGGTTGGTTCGGGGGTCGCAGAATTGGGACGCATGGCCATAGATAGCACGGGCTCGGTCGATCTCGCCCAGCCTCTTCTCCATGTCTGCAAATTTGAGGCACATGTCCTTGGCCTCAGCATCGGGCAGAGCCGCAATGGCTCGCTCGTAGATCGGCCTGGTCGACGTGAGACCAAAGTTGGAGGCTGATTTTGTAATGTAGAAGTTGAACATGTCGGCCCTGTCCTCATCTGCAACTGCCCTTGTTGCTCGCTCGTAGATTCGCATCGCATGTCGTGCCAAACCACGTTCCTCCTCAAGATTGCCGTACATGAGGTAGATCGTCTTGGCAAACTTGGGTGGGCAGTCTTCCACAGCCTGCTCAAATAGATCGCGCAGCCGTTCAATCCCGATCTTGCGATCAACTGCCTTGGTGAGGTACAGATTCCAAAGCTCGAAAGCGACAGGGTAGCTGAAGAGATCCAACCCTCGCTCATAGATCTTAAACGACTCCTCAAAGTACTTGTGTTCCTCCAGCAGGTTGGCGTAGTTGACGACTGTCTGAGGTGTTGCGATGCGAAGCTCGAAAATCCGTTCGTATACCTTCTTTGTCTCGTCCAAAGTTGAGACACTCTCCACTAGATCGACGTAGAAGCTCCAGAGTTTCCAACTCTTATGGACCCTTTGTTGCGGTGAGAGGGTTTCATCGAAGTAGTCGACGGTGGACCGCTTAGGTGCTTGGACGGCCTTGGCCATGATCCGAACTGCATCGTCGAAGTTCTCATTCCGAAGCTCCATCTCTGCCCATTCTATCCACATGTCGGCGAGCTCTGCCACGGACTTGAATGGAACCTTGACAGCCTTCTCCATTATAATGCGGGCATTTCGCAAGTCTCCGCCACGTTCGTAGAACTTTGCATAGTTGGCCCAGAGTTGGTGGAACGCACCCACGGCGCGTTTCGGCTGGATAGCCGCGATTGCGTCAGTGTATGTCTGTGCCACTTCCTTCTTGTTGTCACCCCAGAGAGCAACCCTCTTCTCCCATTCTGGGACGCTGTTTGGGTTTTGTCTCAAGAGGACGTCGTTGAGAAGGAAAGGTCGTCGGTCCATCAACTGCTCGAAGCGCATCATTCGGATGTCCAATTCGAAGTCTCCATTTTCGTCCTCAATTCCCCTTTCAGCACGCGCAGAGGCAACTTCCATGAGGGCGCCAATGATGGACTCTTCGAACTCTGTGTAAGCCTCGAAGATGAGGGTAAAGTCTCTCACAGTCATGACTGTTGTGATGCCTTCCTCAAACACGTCACGAGCTCGTTCAAAGCTTCCTCGTCGAATCCAGTAGGTAGCCAAACCTGACCAAAGCTTCCCTCTTTGATCAGCAAAACGGGTGATACCGCTTCTGATGATGCGCTCCGCGTCGATTCCCGTCTCGTAACCTGTTTCGATCTCGGCTGCGTGCTCGACGAGTAAGTCGACCATTTCACTCCAAAGCTCGTAGTGGCCCTTTCCATGCTTGCTATTAAAGCGGGGGTTGTTGAGAATGTCGATGAATTTCAGAGCGGCCTCAGTGTAGAGACCGGTTTGGATGAGAAGCTCGATGAAGTCCTCGGCATCTTCGGGATGCACTTGCATATACCGTCTCCAGATTTTCACGGCCGTCTCCCCAGCAGCAGAGTTGGCAAATGGCCTGTACACGGCCCAGATGCGATTGTGTTGGGAGATTGGGAGGGCTCTCAGAGCGCGATCAAAGGTTCGCCGGGTAAGAGTCACAAGTGGCTGTTGTGTTAAGAATTTGAGATACATTTCCCATATTCGAGGCATCTTGTTGAGAAGGATCAGTGCCTTTTCGAAGAGAGCGTTGACTTTGCGGTACTCGGCGGCGAAGATGGCTGGGTTCAGTTTGGACACATGGTTGGCTCGGAATACAAGGTACTGCGCGATATTAGAAGCACTGCCGAGTAAAAGAGACGGAGGGAAGAAGACGACATACCAGTTTCCATAGCTTGTACGATCGGGGCAGCTGGGCACATGCCCGCTCCATCACGAATGCTTGCTCAACCACGGTGCCATGGCGAGCCTTGAACTCAATGTAGGCTAGCCAAGGTTTGACGCTTCCAAGATTACGAATAACATCTTGCTCGTAGACGGAATCTTCGTTGGACTAGCCATACAGACAGTTAGTTCTGGAACACACCCAGGGACGAGTTGAATATGGACATACCACAAGTTGCAGTTGCGGCTGTCTGCGCGAACCGTTCTGAGTTGGGATAATGGGGGCCATAGCGATTACAGTGGTCGTTCAAGCGCAAGAACGGCGACAACACAGATTTCCGTGAGGAGAGCGGGCGAGGACGGATCAGGGGGAACCGTACATCGTCAAAGTCGGCAGTGAAAGCTGAAGGCAGGAAGTCGTTTATTTTGATCGCAACGAGCCTGACGGGGTTGCCGTCCTCCGGAAATTTAGGTTCGTGGCCGTGCCCGGTAGTGCTGTCGTCCCGTTCGTTGTCGACTGTTGGATGAGGCTCGGTTCACGGGGCGGGGGAGGAAATGAAGTCGGCAGACGCGTGAAGTTTCGGCGCGCAAGATTGTATTTTTTGCCGGGGATCGCGCTGGGAGGTAGCGGACAACGACGGTTGTCCCCCCACTGGCGTTCACGCTTCTCTGCCAATAGATGGGCTCCACCCACAGAGAGTTTCGCTTACAGCGATAGGTACCTCAATTTACATCGGATCTGAGCTCCCCGGCAACTCCAGTGGAGGTCTGCGAGGCAGGTGCCTTCCATCCTACCACCTGCTTACCTAGGTACTTAGGTACTCACGACGGGTGGGAGCCACTAATTAGGTACTAGTAGCATCCGCCTTGACCGTCACGGGTGTGACGACGGCGCCCTGACCCAACATCGAAGCTCCTCCAACCTCGACTATTCCGCCATTTGCGACAGAATCCGCTGTGATCATCCGCCGATTCATCTTTCAACATGTCAGGTGCTGCAGTAAGACCCCGATCTGCTACTTCTTTGTAGGAGATTGAGATGCTGATCCTGACGTCTAGGATCGCGAGGCCGTCTTCCCGACCCGGCAGTCGCTGGGTATCATGAAGGCGAAGCTCAAGGGTGCCGAGACAGGACACAGCTTGCTGAAGAGGAAGAGTGAGGCTTTGACTAAGTAGGTGACCCCTGGATTCCATATACACTCGTTTAGCTGATGATCCATCTCTTGCTAGGCGATTTAGAGGTCCATTCCCCCTCCCGAACCCCCCTCGACCGATGCTGATGCCGCGCTGCTACAGAAATCACCAGACGAATCGACGAGGCGAAACGAAAAATGGGACGTGTGATGCAAATTGCTGCCTTCTCTCTGGCTGAAGTGACCTATGCTGTGGGAGGCGACATTGGATACCAGGTGCAGGAATCCGCCAAGTCGGCTCGATTTCGTGTTCGAACCAAGCAAGACAATGTGTCCGGTGTCTTGCTCCCTGCCTTTGAAAGCTATCTCACTGAAGGAAACAACGATTTCGGCCTGACGGGTCTGGGCAAGGGAGGCCAGCAAGTCCAGCGATGCAGAGAGACATACGCGCGGGCCGTGGAAGCACTTGTCGAGCTTGCCAGCCTCCAGACGGCGTTTGTGATTCTAGACGAGGTCATCAAAGTCGTCAACCGACGTGGTTAGTCTCCTAGATTTAACACTATCTGTGTTGTTGCTGACTACCAGGCAAGTCAACGCCATTGAGCATGTCATTATTCCACGAACAGAGAACACTATCAAGTACATCAACTCCGAGCTGGATGAACTTGATCGTGAGGAGTTCTACAGACTGAAGAAGGCAAGTGTTGATGTTTGGCATGCGGCGAGGAGCGCATCTAACGTTGTGTAGGTTGCGAACAAGAAGCAACGTGACACTGCCGCTGCGGATGCTGAAATGAAGGCGAGACGGGCTGCGCAAGCTGCTGCGCAAGGAGGCGAGATATCACAGAGGGAAGACTCGGCGCCCGCTGACATCCTCGGCGCCGGCGATGATGAAGACGTCATCTTCTGAGGATAAATTCGCTCTGATCACCAGGGATCGTTTTGGGAGCGGAGGAAGCATGGATGCCAAGGCGGGCAGCCTGACATGGAAGATTGGGGACTAGAGGCTGGCATTATGGCCTTGGTCTTGGTCATACACCCCAAGACATTGGTGCGAGAGTCGTGATATTAAGGGTCAACAGAGGATATTCTCATTCTCGTTTTTATTCATTAGATCAGGCCTCACTGACGCTGGTATGTGACCTTGATCGGCTTCTCTCCCAAGTTCATGCCGGCAGTATTTTCCTTCGCCGTGATTGCGCCTTGCTCAGCTTCGTACTCTACGAAGGCAATACCACGTCGACCTGGCACCAATCTGATCTCTCGGAAGCCTTCAAAGCGGCCAAAAACGCTGGTCAAGGCATCGATGTCGTAGTCTTCGGGGAGGTTCTGAACGAAGAGAATCTTGTTGGGAGGGAGGAACTCGTCCAAGACGCTCCCCGACGTTGCGGCACTTGTCGACTTCAGCCCGGATGGCCTGGCTGCCTTTGTAGGCCTGCTGTCTGGTGCAGCGCCTGGGCCTCGCTTGTTGAGCTGCCTCTGCTCCTCGGCAGCCTCGAGCGCCTTGCGTTTGTCTGAAGGGAGTTCAAATGTCAGTGGAAGCCAAGTCTGGGGGGGGAGTTTCTGGTGTACCTTTCTCTGCTTGCCTGTGCCTCTTGTGGGACTCGAATTCCTCTTGGCTGGAGTTCAGCGCGACTGTCTTGTCGCTCCTTGTGCGCGCCAAAGCCACCTTCATCGGCTTACCGAAGAGCTCGAATCCATCAACCTCTTCAATGGCAGTACGCGCGCTCTCGGGATCATCAAAGACAACAAAGGCCTGACCCTTGGCTTTTAGGTTCTTCTTGGCCACAATGTCGACGACATTGCCAAACTCGGAAAATACTGTTTTCAGTGACTCTGTGAGAGGCTCAGGCTTGATACGCTCTTCGAGGTTCTGTACATATACACTAATAGTTTGTTAGTAGATGATTTTCACGTGGCGCGTCGAGTGTGCAATGACACGCACGTGGCGATGGCGGCATCCGAGGCCATTCTGAAGCGTCGGTCCGTGGAAAAGTGATATCGATACGTTGGTGATGGGAAGGTGAGCGCAGGTGATGGATTGTTACAGTGTTGCGCTAAGATAAACGCGTCGCGTGCATAGACTTAGTCAGCGAAGTAATAAGGCCACTGTTACCTTGCCTCCCCCCCCCCCAACCGGTATAAAAAGAAGCTCCTATTATTAAAACTCCTATTAAGATTACGCTTGCTATAAGTAGGTAGTTATAAAGTATATAGTTATAACTTATACTAGGGTAGTAAAAAACTACCTCTGCTATCTCTAACTGAGCTATTGAACCTATAGGCTTGCCTATAGTCTATTCGATATATTATTATCGATAAGAAGTCTATAATCGGTTTATAAATATTAAGTAATATTAACTCTTGCTTATAGTAGGCCTTTCCTAGCTACCAGGAAGAGTTCTTTGGTAGTTAAAGTATAATACTTATTAGGATTTCTACTAGCTACCGCCTATTATAGAGAAGGCTTTATATATAGATTAAAAACCTATTAAACCCTCTTAACCTATATAGCTATATATACTTCCTTTAATTTAATAAGACTATAATCTTAAGGTGGGTTATTTAATAGTAAGGCAATAAATAAGCTACCTTCCGCCTTAACCTTAATTGTGACGGTATGGCTTG
>JABFEP010000479.1:0-20324 GCA_013618265.1 Fusarium albidum
GCATGCGGGTGAAGGCCTCGCGGGTTGCGTTGAGCTTGGGGGTGTTCTTGGAGGCGACGACGACGAGTTTGTGGGACATGGTGGCTGGGTTGCGGATGATGAGGTTGTGGTTCGGCGTTTAGGTAGTTCTTGGAAGTGACAAAAGGCAGTTGGGTTTTCGGGTTTTCGCGTCACTCTAATAGCCCATCTCACGTGATTCATGCAGGTAAAACAAGTGGGCTGTTAACGGTCAAGTTCCCATCTCATTCGTCCTCGATCTGTGCCGTGTCGTGCCACCAGCAACGAGGATATCAAGCAGGTCTATCATGTTTACTCAGGTGGCTGTAAACTGCCCGCCCACTGAGCTGAACGAATAATCACAACCAAAGTAATGTCTGATAGGGAGGTGTTTAAAAGGTACGTGTTGGAATATAATTTCAAATAGCAATCTGCCTTCCATGTAATATAATCTCAATGTTTCCCCCTGTGCTATTTCCTCAACTCCTCAGCCGACATTCCAACCTCCAAGTCGACCATGGCAAACCCGTCCGCCACCCCAGCCTTCCTCGACGAGGTCCTCCTCCACGGCTTCTCCCATCTTCAGCACCTACCTCCTTTCGAACCTCAGCGTCCCCCTGTACTTCAACCCCATCCGAAGCTAGGATAGATCGGCCCGTTGCGGAACTTGGATGACACCCCGTTCAAGACATGCAGTGCCGTGGGCTTGCCGAGGCTGTATCTTTTCCAGCTATTTCACGATGCGGCGACGTTCTGGCTTGCGCGCACCCGAGAGCCCAATGTGTCTGTCAGCTTATAACGTCTAGTCGCTGCATTTCGTCTGCAGGATGTGACGCTCCGGCTCCGTATGAGGACGCCGTATGACAACGGGGATCATGGAGGCCATCTGCAAGATGCCTTTCCTAGAGTGCTCTTCCGCATTTGCGTTGACTGGACCGGGCACGACGGCTTGATCGGCTTTAGCTTCTGGCCCTCGTGCATCCGCCTCGCATGCGCCAATGTCCATTCTATTGATGACGAGTTGCTCTGATGGGTTCTATAAAAACTAGAGATCGTATCTATGATATAAGTATAGCTATCGATGCCGTCGAGCCTGACTCTCCTACAAGGAGTAGGTGCTGTTATATCTTATTATTAACTCCGAGTAGTAGCATACTAATGAACTTATTAGACTGGTTCGAAGAGCCTTAATACAATACCGAATACTTGGTAAACACCATCATATTGTCCAAGTGCGCGGTGCCTAGGAAGGTTGTGAAAGGGCGCGTTTGATCATATGAGATCGATTCCCGGCCAATCTCCAATAAGTCGACCGGCTTTCGGTATTGAATAGCTCGTCTTCCTTTCTATGGCCTGGTCTCAATCCGTTTCAACCTGGTGCAGACTCCAATGGATATATCGCCTAGTTCCAGTCAGTGAGAATAATAGACAAGCCACATAATTCAACAGCCGTCTGGTATCGACGACGGCAGGTCAAACATATAATCCCGCAGCACGGCACAGCATGCCCCCATAGTTAGGCACCGAGACTAAGGATCAAAAGCGCCAGGATAACACCTCGGAGGAGCAAGGTCGAATAGGCCAAAGATGCGCCGCAGAGCGGGTCAGCGAGTGGGCATGATTTGTCGGACCCTCCTACGAGAATGAATTGCAAGGCCCAACACGTCTTGGGGCAATCCACCTCGGCCCATATAATGTAATCCGGGACTGAGACTATGCTTCCCCGGGCGAGGGGATGCGGTGGCCATTGCTGGGGATGTTATCGGCGGAGCATCCGATGCTTCAAGAGTGGTGAAATTACTCACGGGCTTACCGAGTATGCTTCACTATGTATGTATACACGGAGAAATGAATAAGAGATGGCTACACATACTGGGATGGGCACTGGGAAATGACCCAGAAGCCATGACCAGCCCCATCAAATAGAGCAATTCCAGTACGTAATTCCCACCGCCAGTGGAGCGCTAGACGTGCGATCCTCCGCGATCCCCCGCACGGCGAGTCGCGTGCCACATCCCCCGGATTTTCGTCTCCTCCTTTGGTCTGGCTCGACGAGCTTATTCTCTGGGTCTGGGGTTGCAGAGGTCTAGATTGCATCATGCCCGTTGTGATGAATATAGAGTTTCTTGTTGATGGTGATTAAAGCTCGATGAGAGAAGAGAGACACGAGTGGAGACGATGAAGGTCAAATGAAACTCTTGGCTCTGCACGTCGGATGGACCGCTGCGCAGGCAGATAGTGATCCTCCAGGGCTCCACTGCTGTAAATTGATTCAAGATTACGCCCGAGTACCAACGATCACAGCATGCGCTGAAGGCTCTCGACGAGCCCTCTCGACAGAGTCCATGGCCTTATCACCCTCTTGCCACATTCAAAGAGTCAAATCACTTCCACCACCAACGTGGTACGGTTCTTGACGTCCAATCCAATCGGTACCCCCGCTCACACTACCCTGCGACAGACACTCTTCAACCGAGGCTCTCCAAGAATCAACCACCGGGAACGCTCCCGTAGTTTATCGGATACGCTCCCGGGGACTCCAATTCTCCAATTTCCAGGCTTATCAGCATGGGGCGATTCGGCCATGTACATACAGTACCCTAGTACAGCACGAGTCAGACCCCGGCACATCCCAGCAGGTCCCGCCCAGCTGGTTCGCCATCCAAGGTCCCCCCCTCATATGACGAGTGAACCAGCGGGAACACTTGCCATTTCGCTGCAGCTTATCTGGGCGGCCGCTTTGTACCCCATGGCTTATTGTGGGGGAGGAGAAGCACCGCCTCTGCTATCGTTCCTTGTCTTGGCCGCTTTTGTCTTGGCGGGGGTCCTACCCTTCTCGTTTGATAAACCGGGGATGCTGGAGAAGGGGTTTAAATTGAACGAGCTGTCCACTTTTCTGCCCGATCTTTACAAACCTGGATTTCCCTTTACTTTCTACCCCATCTCTCTACCCATGATGCATTCCCCAAAGGAATCCGAAATGTCTCCCAAAGAGGGAGAGCCCCTTGGACCTCAGGAGAGCGTGCGCGAGGCCGAGCTGACCGAGCACGACAACCGCAACGGCCAGTTCCACCGGTCCTTCACACCGCGTCAAGTCCACGTAGGCATCTTTCATCAACTGTCGATAAAGTACATCAGGCTAAAGGCTGACCCAGATCATCTCCCTCGGCTCCAACATTGGCTCCGGCGTCTTCATCGGCACGGGCAGCGCCCTCGCCGGCGGCGGCCCCGGCAACATGATCATCGCGTACGGGCTCGTGTGCTCGTGCGTGTGGGCCGTCCTGCAGACCCTCTCCGAGATGACCATCGCGTTCCCCACGTCTGGCAACTTTATCGACTTTGCCGGCCGCTGGGTCGACCCCGCGCTGGCCTTTGGGGCTGGCTTTGCGGAGTGGCTGGGTGAGTGCCGAGGAAGACATGTGTTGACTGTCCAGGGTGACTAACTAGTGGCAGGATGGACGGCTATTATTGCTGCAGAGGCAGTCTTTTGTGATATTCTAATCAACTTTTGGGCAGACGGCCAAGTCCCTCCCGCTGCCGTCTGTAAGAATCACCAGAGTTCAATGATATGCTGAAGCTGACGTGTACAGACACCATCTTCCTCGCTGCGACGTTTGTCATCTTTCTCCTTCCCAACACCGTCTTTGCCTGGTTCGAGTACTTCACCTCTCTCGTCAAGATCTTTCTGTTCCTCATCATCATCTTTCTCTCGCTGGCTCTCGTCTGCGGCGCCGGACCCGCCGGCTCAGTCCACGACGGGTCAACCTGGACAGACCTAGACGCCTTCAAGAATGGATTTTCTGTAAGTCTTCTCAGCCATTTATTTTTAAGATGCTGAGAATTTAGGGCTTCGCAAATGCCGCCCTCCTCGCCACGTGGGCCGTCGGCGACCAAGTCTTCATCGGCATCATGGGCGGCGAGGCCAAGAGCCCCCGCCACGCCATGGGCCACGCCACCAAGCTGGTCCCCTACCGCGTCGGCATCGTCTACATGCTCAGCGTAATGTTCATCACGCTGCTCGTGCGGTCCGACGACGAGCGCCTCCTCGGCGGCTCGGGCGTCACGGCCTCGCCCTTTGTCGTGGCGACCCTCGACGCCGAGATCCCCGTCATCGGCGACATCCTCAACGCGGGCATGATCGTCGGCATCCTCGCCATCTCGGCAGAGTCGGTGTACCTGTCGTCGCGCGTGCTGAGGACAATGGCCCACCAGAAGCTCGTGCCCGAGTTCATCGCAAAGGTCGACAGGCAGGGGAGGCCGCGGTGGGCTCTGGCCATCACGTGTGGTGTTGGGATCATCCTGACGTATATTAACCTGGCTGGTGAGTAACAAATTTCATATGACAGAGACTGTTGCTGACTTGTACAGCCGGTGGCCGTACTGCTTTCACCTGGCTCGTTTCCATCACCAGCGCATCCTTCTTCTGCATGTGGATCATCATCTCCTTCACGTCCTGGCGCTTCCACCTCGCCCTCAAGGCCCAGAACGACCCCCTCTTCCAGGAGACCTACGCGTGGAAGTCCATGGCCTGGCCCCTCGCCCCGGCATGGCTCATGACCGTCTGCATGCTCCTCACCGCGAGCTGCTTCGCCATCGGCATCAAGCCTCTTGTGAGTTGTGCCAACTTGTGTGTGAGAGAGAGGCTGACATTGTAGAACGGCGCCGGTTGGACCCCGGACAACTTTTTCCAGTACACGTTTGGCATCCTCATCATCGTCGTCTTCACCGCCGCGTACAAGCTCATCCTGCGCACGCCGTGGCGCGATCCCGCCAAGGCCGACCTGGTGACTGGCAGGCGGCACCTCAGCGCCGACGAGATCAGTGAGCTGGATGCTTACTACTCCATGCCCACGTGGCGACGCTTCGGGACCTATGTCCAGCTCTGGTGAGTTGGCTGGGTTTGTCAGATAGATGTATAGATTCTACGCTCGCTGCGGTTGTCATGCACTTGTACTTGATGTCCCTGTGATCTCTGCTCGTGACATTTCAACTTGACAACTCAATTCAATACCAACGCCTTATGTACTGCCCATATACCCGTCATCATTCATAAAGCATTACACAACCATGAGACCCCCCAAAACCCCCAGAATCATCACAACACTAGGCAAGATCCTGAAGGCATCCGACGCCGCCGCCTCCTCCCCAGACTCGTCAGTCGCCGTACCAGCCGACCCACTGCCCGTCTCCTCCGCGTCGTCCTCATCGCTCGTCTCCTGCGGCCTGAAAGGCTGGACCGCCCTTGTGGGCGAGTTGCCGCTGGATTGCGTCCCCTCAGAGGTTCCCGTGGGAGCAGCGGCGGTATCAGTGGCAAGACTCTCGGAGTCGTCATCGGCTGCGCCGGTGTTGGCGGGTTCAGAGGCGTCCGCGTCGACCGTTCGTACAGGCGCGTCGGTCTCGGCGGGTGTGTCGTCGCCGGTGGGGGCGGCACCCTCGGAGGCTGGCTCAGAGGGTTCATCAGAATCGCCACTTGGCTCAGACGGCTCATCACTCTCCGGCTCTTCAGCATCAGGTGACTCGTCAGACTGCTCATCCCCAGAAGGCAGACCCTGCGGTCTAACCGGTGCAGGAGGCGCGGCATCAGGAACCTGAAGACTGCCATCCGGGACCTGGCTAACAGGAGGAGCCGTAACGACAGGAAGTTCCATGTCGTCACACGGCGTAGTCCGAACCTGGACCTGCCCATCACCAATCTGACACATGGGAACAGCAATGGTAGTAGGAACCTCATTGGTGACCCCATCCGACACGACCGTCACGACCGTCGTCGCGACGATGCTGCTCCCCACGACCCTCCTCTCGGGAGCATCCTCTGCGTCGTCCCCCCCGCACGGCATGACGCCCACCTCGACGGGCTGGCACTGCTCCGCCCAGTGGCGGTCGTACAGGTTGTAAAAGTCCCCCGACTGGCACTGCCAGAAGACGGCCGAGGGTCCCAGCGCGAGGGTCCCGTTGGGGCAGATGGAGAAGCCGGCAGTGTACTTTGAGCCTGCCTGGGGGGGGCCGTCGAACTGGAACTGGTAGTTGTCTGCGACGTATCCCGTGCGGCCCTGGGCGTCCTTGAGAATGCCGTCCTCGAGGGTCATGACGAGGACGCCTTCTCCGTTGCATGAGCGTTTCTTAAGGGCGTTAGTTGGTTGTTTGACAGTCCAAGGGGAGTGAATTACCTCGAGGTGACGCTTTGTGTGTCCTTGGTAGATGGTGACTTCAAACTTGCCGTCCCACGAGGGGGTGCATCCATCCGGGGCATCGCCCTCGGGTCGGATATCATCTGTCACGGCCTGGGGGGCTGCAAGAGCAGAGGCCGAGAGGGCCAAGAGAGGCAATGAACTCTTCATCGTGGGGGTAGATGGGAGTGGTTGTCGTGGAGAGAATGGATGGTATAATGATCAGAAGACAGAACGAGAGATGAAGCGGTTGATATACCTGTCCCTGACACTTCATCAGCAGACCTCATAGAATCAAGTGGCTGGATAGACGATTCATTGCATTTCTGTGCTTCTGAACAATGCGATACCCATTATATGCAGTGCGCATTCCTCACTCCTGCGTTGCATGATGCGGCTGGAAGGCCCAGCGGCAGGGGATTCTTCCTTGGCGAGGCTCGTTCCCGGGCATGGTTGGTTGACAGCTCAGCAGAGCTTGAAACGAGGCAAGGGGGGGGGATCCTTTGTTGACTGGCATTTACAGGAGCTGGGTTGGCTGTGAGGGAGGGCAGGAATGGGGGCTGGTAATGTCTCTGGTCTGGTCCCTGGGTCTCTGGGCTGGTGGATCTAACGTTGTGGTTGGCTTGTAAAGATGGGATACAGATTGCCATTCATGCCTCGAGTTGAGCATGCCGCTTTATGCCCTTGTATGGTAATGCCTGGCATACCTCGGAGTGAACCTGATGCGCTGAATCTTTTGCTCTGCAAGTATTTCTGTAGCTCTGTAGGGAGTTCTGCTGCCCCTGTGCAAGGAGTGGCTGAGACAGATCTGCCCTCGACGCAGGGGACCTGGACTGACAAGGGGCTGAATGGCTTTCTGTGGCGAGGAACGGGATAGTGTACCGGATTTAGACTAGGTCCATCAAGCTGGCTGGAATCTTTCCGAGTTGGACCAGACAAGAGTTGTCCTTGGCTCTTGACTACTTTGATCAATTCGTCTGTTCGATAATGAAGCGATGTAGGTGCACGACGTAATACACAAGTCTCGGATAAGAAAGTTGACGCGTATACTTGAAATGCCCAGGGGATGCCTGCAGGTGGCTATCAACCCATGAAGCCAGACTCAAGTGTTCTTTCACTGCGCAAGGAACCTGAGGGCGCAAGAGGATACTCAGAGGCCAGACTCTTCTGCCTGTGTCAACGACTGGGGTCTTTGGTAGCCCGACTGGTCATCATTGAGGGTTTCAAGTCGTACACTCAGTCAAGTTGAGAACAGTCATCCCCCCATAAACAGTCGTAGGTGGCCAAATCGGTCATGTTCCCTCGGACAGATCGTAAGGGGTCTGTTCCATCTAGGTGACTGTTGATGAGAAACAATCAGGGAAGCTAGAAATCCATCAACCCACCCTTACTCAGGCCACTCTTGATACCATCGTCCCTGGCCGTTCCACCCGGCAGTCGACACAATGTCATCCACCTAAACAGTCAGATGGCGTGACTTGTCCCCATATGTAATCTCAAGAGTATTTCACTAATATTCCTTCTGGATGCTCCGTCTATCTCCGTCTACGGCCGCCTACGGCCGTCGGCCTCGGCCCGTGTGGGGCTCCGGCTCCGGCTCCGGCGGATGCTCTGTAAGTGGTCTCGAGAGATGACTTGCCTCAATCTCCGTTGGAAATTATATAAAAACACGCATCCAATATCTCTTGATGTCTATATTCACCGGATATCTTCATCTGCACCCTTTCACAATGTCTACATTCGGCCCCCCCGGAACCAGCTCAACCTCGGAAAACCCCCTGGTGGCAGACCCCCACTCCCTCGTCCAGGACCTAGCCCGCGAGTACACCCGCCACTCGACCGACAACCCCTTCTCCAGCACCTCGGCCGACTCCCCCCTCAACCCCAACGGCAGGGCCTTCAACGCACGCGCCTGGGCCGCAGCCGTCGCGGGACAGCGCAGCCATCATGCCTTCCGCCAGATCGGCCTCTGCTTCCAGAACCTCTGCGTCTCGGGGTACGGCACCCCGACCGACTTCCAGAAGGATGTCGGCAACGTGTGGCTGGCCCTGCCGAACATGGCCCGTCGTGTATTCTCCAGCACGGCGGGACACGCACAGATTGATATCCTGCGGCAGTTCGACGGGCTTGTTCGTCCTGGCGAGATGTGCGTTGTTCTTGGTCCCCCCGGCTCGGGGTGCTCGACCCTGCTGAAGACGCTGTCGGGAGAAACGAATGGCATCTACGTTGAAAAGGAGGCGTGTTTTAATTATCACGGTATATCGGCTGACGAGATGCACTCTGCGCATCGTGGGGATGCCATCTACACGGCGGAACTTGACGTTCACTTTCCGCAGTTGACTGTTGGCGAGACGCTGACTTTTGCGTCGCGGGCTCGATGTCCGAGGGATCTGCCAGAGGGTATCACCCGGGAGGAGTACGTCTTTTGACTGTTTCCTGAAGGAAGCTTGCTTACACGTTCTAGGTACTGCGACCATATTCGTGACGTGGTCATGGCCATGTACGGCATCAGCCACACGGTCAATACAAAAGTAGGCAACGACTTTGAACGCGGCGTCTCTGGGGGCGAACGCAAGCGCGTCACCATTGCCGAAGCAACCTTGTCCAACGCCCCTTTTCAATGCTGGGACAAGTAAGTTCTCTCTTTCTCATCCTCAGTCCATACTGACCGTCAGCTCAACTCGAGGCCTCGACTCCCTCAACGCCATCGAATTCTGCAAGACGCTCAGACTCCAATCCGACCTCTTTAGCCAGACGTGCGTCGTGTCAATCTACCAAGCCCCCCAGACGGCCTACGACCTCTTCGATAAGGCGACGGTGCTCTACCACGGCCGTCAGATCTACTTTGGCGCGGCGTCAAAGGCCAAGGACTACTTTATCAGGCTAGGGTTTGAGTGTCCCCCGCGTCAGACGACCCCCGACTTTCTCACGTCCATGACGTCGCCCGCGGAGAGGATCCCCAAACAAGGGTCCAACCCCCCCAGGACACCCGACGAGTTTGCCGCAGCGTGGCGGAGCAGCCCCGAGTTTGAAGCCCTCCAGGCCGAGATGGAAGAGTACAAGATGCGACATCCCCTTGAGGGACCAGACGCCGACGCCTTTCGACAGTTGAAAAAGTCAGCTCAGGCTAGGGGACAACGCCTCATGTCCCCGTACATGCTCACGTACGGACAGCAAGTGCGGCTGTGCCTCTGGCGCGGCTTCAGACGGCTCGTCGCGAACCCTTCCACGACGGTGGGAATGCTGGTGGCCAATCTTGTCCTCGGGCTGATCGTGTCTTCGCTCTTTTATAACCTGGGAACCACGACGGACTCGTTCTACGCGAGGGGGTGTGTGCTCTTCGTGTCGATCATGTTCAACGCGTTTGCGTCGGCGCTCGAGATCATGACGCTGTACGAGCAGAGGCCCATCGTGGAGAAGCAGGCGAGGTATGCCTTCCATCACCCGTCTGCCGAGGCGTGTGCCTCCGTCCTGGTTGATATGCCGTACAAGGTCCTCAATGCGGTGGTGTTCAACCTGGTGTTTTACTTCATGACTAACCTTAAGAGGGAGCCGGGGGCCTTCTTCTTTTATCTGCTGGTTGTCTTTCTGGTCGTCATGGCCATGTCTGGTGTTTTCAGATCCATGTGAGTCGTATACCAGATGGGTGATTATGGCTGACACAATTAGTGCATCAATGTCGCGGACAATCTATGAAGCAGAAATCCCATCCTCGATCCTGCTCATCGCCCTCATCGTGTTTACAGGATTCGTCATCCCCGTCGACTATATGCTCCCCTGGTGTCGCTGGATCAACCATCTCAACCCGGTGGCCTACGGCTTCGAATCCCTCATGGTGAACGAATTCCACAGCCGCGACTTCCCCTGCGGCGTCTACGTGCCCGACTACCCGGGTGCGAGCTCAGACAATGTAGCCTGCAACGCTGTCGGGGCCATCCCCGGACAGTCGTTTGTCAGCGGTGACGACTACATCAACACGGCGTACAGCTACTACCACAGCCACAAGTGGCGCAACGTGGGTGTCATTGTCGCCATGGCAGTGTTCAATCACATGGTCTACTTCATCGCCAGTGAGTACATCAAGGCCAAGAGGTCCAACGAGGAAGTCCTCGTCTTCCGGAGGGGCTTCGTGCCGCGGACGCCCCTCGGCAACGACATTGAGATGGCCCTGTGCGGTCCCGCCACCGTCGTCAAGAACCCAGACGGGTACTCGTCAGAGGGGGTCATTCAGGGCTCCGTAGGTGTGTTCCACTGGAGCGACGTCTGCTACGATGTCAAGGTCAAGGGCGAGACCCGTCGGATCCTGGACCGCGTCGACGGATGGGTCAAGCCGGGTACCTTGACGGCCCTGATGGGTGTCTCGGGCGCGGGCAAGACGTCGCTTCTGGACTGCCTGGCTGATCGGGTCGGCGCGGGTATTATCACGGGGGAGATGCTGGTCGACGGGGATATGCGCGATGACAGCTTCCAGCGCAGGACGGGCTATGTGCAGCAGCAGGATCTGCATCTCGAGACTGCCACCGTCAGAGAGGTGAGTCCCCATGTCCTTCTAGTCAATGTACTGCGCTGACAGCAAAGGCCCTCGAGTTCTCTGCCCTCCTCCGGCAACCCGCTAGCACCCCAAAGGCAGAAAAGCTAGCCTACGTCGAGCAGGTCATCAAGCTTCTGGACATGCAGGAATACGCCGACGCAGTTGTGGGCGTGCTAGGGGAAGGGCTCAACGTCGAGCAGCGCAAGCGTCTAACTATAGGGGTTGAATTAGCGGCCAAGCCCCCCCTGCTGCTCTTTGTGGACGAGCCAACCTCTGGTCTCGACTCCCAGAGTAGCTGGGCTATCCTGGACTTGCTGGAGAAGCTGTCCAAGGCTGGACAGTCAATCCTGTGTACTATCCATCAGCCGTCTGCGATTCTGTTCCAGAGGTTCGACCGCTTGCTGTTTCTCTCCAAGGACGGCCGTACCGTGTACTTTGGTAAGTACCAAAGACAAATACTTTGTTGTTCCTGCTGACCAGACAGGCGACATTGGCCACCACTCCAAGACTCTCACAGACTACCTGGAGGCCAACGGAGCACCGTCCTGTCCCCCCGGAGCCAACCCCGCCGAATGGATGCTCCAAGTCACCGGCGACTCCCGCACCGACTGGCACGAAACCTGGCGTTCGAGCACAGAGTACCAAGCCGTCCAGGCCGAGCTATCCCGTCTCCGATGCCACCAGCCATCCCCAGACCAACACCACAGCCACGCCGAGTTTTCCGCACCGCTCTCTCACCAGTTCCTCATCGTTACACGCCGCGTGTTCCAGCAGTACTGGCGCACCCCCTCATATATCTACTCCAAGTTCATCCTCTGCATATCCGTCAGCCTCTTCATAGGGCTCGTGTTCCTCGACGCGCCTCTCACGATCCAGGGCCTTCAGAACCAGATGTTTGCTATCTTTGAGTTCTGCAGCATCCTAGGGCAGCTCGTGCAGCAGCAGCTCCCGCACTTTGTCACGCAGCGGGACCTGTACGAGGTGCGGGAGAGGCCGGCCAAGACGTACTCGTGGAAGGTCTTCATGCTGAGCCAGGTAGCCGTCGAGATACCATGGAGTATACTGGCCTCTGTGTTTATGTGGGCGCTTATATACTACCCCGTTGGGTTCTACAAGAATGCCGAGGCGGCGGGCGAGGGCGCAGAGAGGGGTGTTCTGATGTGGCTGCTGTTTCTGCAGTTTCTCCTGTTTACTTGTACTTTTGCAATCATGTGTGTGTCCTTTGTGGACAGCGCCGAGGCCGGCGGCGGCATGGCTAACCTGCTGTTCATGCTGGCATTCTTCTTCTGCGGCGTATTAGCTACACCCGACGCCATGCCAGGGTTCTGGATCTTCCTGTATAGGGCCTCGCCCCTGTCGTACTGGATATCGGCCGTGCTCTCGACGGGGGTGGCCAACGTCGACGTGACGTGCGCGGCGAACGAGTACACGGCGGTCAGCCCGCCGCAGGGCCAGACCTGCGGCGGCTACATGGCAGAGTACGTGGCCAGGGTCGGGGGGTACCTGCTCGATCCCGAGGCGGCGGAGAGCTGCGGCTTCTGCAGGATGAGGGAGACGAATGTGTTCCTCGAGGGCATCAGCTCAGAGTACGGCGCGAGGTGGCGCAACTTTGGCATAGGGTGGGTGTATGTCGTGTTTAATGTGGTGGCGGCCATGGGACTGTACTATGCGAGGATGCGGGGGTAGTTGTCAATGGATGATTATGTCTAGAACTCATTCAGGGTAAACTCGGACCGATTGTCGTCAGGCCATCTACTGAAATGGAAACCTGAACCACCTCCAGAAGTGCAAAGTCTAGGCTAAACTCTGGCACAGCTTCGGCCCCTCGGACAGACCATATCCCAACGTCGGGCCACCATCCCGCAAACGACCTAGCTGCGGAGGCGGCATGTTCGGCAGACGACTCGGGTGTGTCTGATACTGTGAAGGAGTTGATCCCAGCCGGGCGTCGACCAGTCAGAGAACAGACCGCGAGTCAGTTGATCTCCTCGGCCCTGGCTCTGACGGTGTTTCCGTTCAAATTTCCGGTCCGGACCATGGTTCGTCTTCGGTCCATCCTGGGACGAAATCCCCAGCTCTGACCATGCAGTCCCCAGTTTTTCGGCATCATCTGCCCCGTGGGGAAACTTGGGGCACTAGTGACTTATGGAGGGTTTTCCTTAAATTGGGTTGACAGGTCTTTGAAAATTCCCATCATCAACCACACTTCTCATCATGGCAGACCCCAAGGCCACAGACATCGAGGATGACGTCCTCAAGCCAGAGCACGTCGAGCAGATCGGCCACGCCGCCGCGGCAGAGGACCACGAGGAGGGTCCCATCAGGGCCATCCGCAACCAGCCGTGGGCCTTCATCTGGTGCGTCTACGCCATCTACGTGCTCGTCCTGACGAGCTTCGACAACCAGGCCGGCGGCATCGTCATCGGAATCCCCCAGTTCCGGAAGGACTTTGGCAGCGAGTTCAACGGGGACTATGTACTCCCCGCCAAGTGGCAGTCTGCCTACAGCGGAGCACCCGTTGCGTCGTGAGTTTCCAGTTTTCCACTGAGGAATATATGTTGACTCTTGCAGTGCCGTCGTTGGTTCCCTCGGCGCAGGCTACGTCGCTGATCGCATCGGCCGCAAGTGGACCATGTTCGTGTCGTACATCCTCATCTTCGCCGCCATCACGGTCGAGACCATCAGCACTACGAACCCGGTGTTCTTCGCGGGCAAGTTCATCGCGGGGTTCCCCGTCGGGGCATTCATCACCGTGTCCATGACATACATCGGCGAGGTTGCGCCCCTCGCCCTGCGCGGGACGCTCACCGCCGCGGCCGCCATCGCCTTCACCGTCGGCCCATTCATAGTCTCCCTCATCGCCAACGAGACGGGCAGCTCCACCACCCGCTGGGCGTACAGGTCCATCTTTGTATCTCAGTACGCCGTAAGCGGATTGGGCTTTCTCGTCTTGCCCTTCATGCCCGAGTCTCCCTGGTGGCTTGTCGACCACGGCAAGGTGGACAGGGCCGTCAAGTCGCTCGGCCGTCTGGGCTACGACGCCGTCGAGAGGGAGAAGCGCCTCGCCGTGATAACTCTGACGCTAGCAGAGGTCCGCAAGGAGACCGAGGGCGCCAGCTTCCTCGAGTGCTTCCGCAAGTCGAACCTCCGCCGCACCATCATCTCGGTCGCGCCCATGAGCATCCAGGCCCTGTGCGGCGTCTTCTTCGTCGCCTCGTACGCAACCTACTACCAGCAGCTGGCAGGGTACTCCCCCAAGGCGAGCTTCACCCTCGGCATCGTCCAGCAGGTGCTCTCCATGCTGGGCAACGTCACCTCGTGGTTCCTCATCGATCGCCTCGGCCGGAGGAACCTGACCATCTGGGGGCTCGTCCTCCTCACGGTCATCCTCATGGTCACGGGTGGTCTCGCCGTCGCTGCGACGCCCGCGGCAGTCAAGGGCACAGTCGGCCTGCTCCTCGTCTACTGCTACTTTTATAACTGCACCATCGGGGCCACCGCCTACTCTCTCCTGACCGAGATTGCCACCTCCAGGCTCCGCGCCAAGACCGCCTCCATCTCTCTCGCTCTCCAGAACTCCCTCTTTGTAAGTCATGCCTTTGGTCGCCCCGGGTGTATTCCAAGTACTGATAGTCTGATGCGTCCAGACCATGTGGGCTTTCGTCATCCCCTTCCTCTTCAACCCCGACCAGGCAAACCTCGGGGCAAAGGTGTCCTTCATCTTTGGCGCCCTGGCTGTCCTGTCCATCGTCTTCCTCTGGTTCTACCAGCCAGAGTCGGCCGGTCGCTCCTACGAGGAGCTGGATGAGATGTTTATGAAAAAGGTTCCCGCCCGCCAGTTCAAGACGTTCAAGACGGACGCTGAGCAAAAGTCTGGTCGTGCTTGACTGGGGACTATGTACTTAGACGGAGCTGGTGAAAGTAGCATGCAATGAATTGACAAGCAAGTCGGCGAGAGTGAAAAAAGAAATCCTTCCTGAGCAAGTGACCGGGTGCAAAAAAAAAAAATGGATGAAAAAAACAACTAGACGAACAGGGAATTTATACCCAAATTACGTCAAGTGACATGGACGAACAGGGAATCGAACCCTGGACCTCTCCCAAATTGGCTAACTCGTGTGAATTATGCTAAGGGAGAATTATACCACTAAACCATCCGCCCTTTGTCTGACATGGACGAACAGGGAATCGAACCCTGGACCTCTCCCAAATTGGTTAATTCGTGTGAATTATGCTAAGGGAAAATTATACCACTAAACCATTCGCCCTTTGTCTCTGATTGGTTGGGCGTTAAAGTGCAAAAGAATCAAATAAACCTTTGTGGGCGGCTAGATCCTACCCTACATGTCGGGTGAGTCCACCAAATCAAGAATTCACAATGAGATTGAACGACTCCAGGCACGATCAATTCATCTTCGAATGCAAAATTTAGTTTCCTAAAGTATCAGAACGCAGCTCATTAAACCTGGACTGTGGCAAAACTTTAACCATTGTGAGTCCACTGTTTTCTCCCGTTTCAATCTTGTCAACTGTCAATCCTCTCTTTGACCTTCCAGCCGACACTTCAGCCACGCCACTTCCAGGCGTGCAAAACAGCAAGCTGATCGAGGTGTGAATTTGCAACTCGCCCTAGCAATATGCCTTAGTTGCAATTTCTGCCTTCCAGGGAAAAGTGCTTCCACAATGCCACAGAACACAGTTTTTTGCCTCCAATTCGGTATTCAAACCCAATATCAACACAATCATCTCATGGCTGAGTTGGATGCCTCAGGTTGTTCTGTTATCGTGCCTCAGCGGTTGCTCTTTATGCCTGAGGCCCGGCTCTTTGCCATGCTCCGGCCCACTTATACGCACACCCTTCCGTTTGCACACCCTTCCCGTGCGGCTGAGATGCACCTCCAACGCGTCATTTGGGCAGAGTTCAGGACAAACGCAAATCGCCAACCGGCTTCCAAGTAGCAGCGGCAGCAACAGCAACAGCCACCGTCCAGATGAGCTTCACCTTCACCTTCGGTACCCCACTGGTCGAGGCTGGCCAGTCCGGCGGCACGCAGCTCTCGCCGAAACTCCTCGAGCTCGCGGCTGATCGTCCGCATCAATTCCTGGACACCCTCAAGGCCCGATGGAAGCTCGACTCACCCCAGATCCTCAAGGACGAAAAGCTGCTCACCGACCTGAGAAACGTCAGCGTTGCGTGCCAGGACGGGTCGAGATGTCCCCTCGGCAGGGCCTTCCTGCCTCTGCCAAAGCTCAAGTACCTCCAGAGCCGATACATGCTTCATGATGAAAGGTTTCCCTTCCTCGAGATCGCGCCGTCGGCAATTGTTGCGCACGAGGACTGGTCCTTTCTCGAGGTGGACATTGGTGTCAAGACGCGGGACGACCTGGACTTTTTTCTGAACCTCCTCATCGCTGTGCAGCGCCACAACCAGACGGAGGCCCAGTTCCCGCGGCGGATACTGGAGCTGTACCTTCGCATTCATGCGGCGTGTCTCGCCTCGCCAAACTCGCCAGCTTCCCGACAGAAACTCAGGTTCGTTTCTTGATGCTGCTGACGATCATGGTGCTTTTGCTGACCCGTTGAAGATACCAGTTTGGAAAGAAAAAGCTCATCCGCTTGGCCGCCAGCTGGGTAGGCCCCGACGATTGTCTGATCGACCCTCCGTGTGCCTTGACCTCCAAGTCGGCTCTTCTTCCCGTGCAGGAAGACTGGGAGGCGTCCGCTTCCGAAATCGCAGAGCTGAAGCAGTTCTACTCAAACACCCTGGGGATAGAGACGGGCTCATATCGCACCGTCCTGGATGAGCTGAGCCAGAGTAGGGGACAAGGACAACAGCCGGCCTTTCTTGACCGCGCTGCTGAGCTATACCAGGTTTTGGATCAGCTCAGACCGCAGCTCTCTGCCGCAGATGCCGCGGACCTGAGGTACGTCTTGCATTTCGTTGCGAGATTCTTTGCTAACACTGTGGTAGATCGGCTTTCCAAAACCAGGATACTATAGCCGTCGTTTCTGAGGGGACTTTGACATGGGCCAACTCGACAGTCTGCGTCTGGGCACCAGAGATGGACATCCCGGAGATCAACCTGCACACACATTACCCGGATCTCGAGTCCTTCTTCACAGAGTTCCTTGGCATCCAAGAGTCCGACGTCGGCATCTTCTACAACAGCCTGCTGTCTCTGGACCCGGAAAATGCCTCTGTCGGAGAGGTCAAGGCGCTCCTGGTCCGGTTGAGCGAGCACATCTCTAGGTGGGGGGATCTTCTTGACAAGGACAAGCTGCTCCAAAGCAAGGTGTTTCCTGTTTCTAGACCGGACGGGACAGTTCGACTTTGCTCCTCCGAGGAATCCTTTGCCATCGCCGACCGGAAGCATCTCAAGGAGGCATTCGACGGCAAGATCAGCCTGTTGGATTTTGAGCCGACTACAATCTGGCAACTTGAGCCACTGCTTGTGTGGGCTGACCTCGAGAGACAATATCTGTCGTGGAATGTCGAGGAGACGACTAATGCTCAGATGCTCAACTCGGCGGCAGAGGATGAGACGATGGTGTCATCCATGGCCGACGGTCTTTTACGGTTGGTCCAACTGTTCCCTGAACAACAGCGTCTAACTTGTGACAGCATTGCGGTGCACTTCAGAAGCCCTCGAACGACCGACTCCTCCGCAAGACAGGCCCTCCTCCATAAGCTGAAGGATGCCAAAGTCACGTTTGCCGGCAAAATCGTCTCGACCCTCGTGTACACCGAAAACGACAACTACGTCAGCGTCGAGAACCCTCTCGCAGAGGTAGCCATCAAGGATGCTGAAAATCTCATGGTCTACATCCCGTCCGAGTTCGAGAAGCGGTACATGGCCTACGCCGTGTCGTTCCCGCGCCGCCTGGTGCAATGGCTAATGACGGATCCCGACACGGGGGTGGTCGAGAGGGTCAATGAGCAGGCTGTCAGTCTGGTCAAGGGCATCATGCGATCGCATCTCTTGCACATGGCTGCCAAGTATGTCAAGGAGATTCTCGATGCCGAGGGCATCGTTGATGTCGAGCAGCTGAATGCGTCGCTGTATGCTCCGAGAGACGAGTAAGATCAATGCGCAGCTGAGGCTTTTGATGGGTGCCCGCTAACCATGCGTGATCAGAGCACCCCTCCTTGGCGAGGGGCCTTCGCAGGTCCAGACGAGCGATGGAACATGGTCGCGAGAAATAACTAAGAGAAGAATTGCGCAGCCGCGACGGAGACTGCATGGATCGACGGACCCCAGCACCGAGGATGTTGTCGACAAGATAGGGGGGCTGAACATTTCAGCGAGCAAGTAGTTTGCCTCGGGTTCGACAATCATACCGAAAGGAGCAGAAGGGGAGGCGTGGAAGACCTGCATGTTTGTATTCGCCTCAGGCGTATTGAGGACCCAACAGAGTCGGAAACAAGACCGCGGCTCCTCCCTTTAACCCATTTAGACAGACCTAGATCATTAGCATGGATCCCAGGGCTTGAAGGCGGTGGGTGAAGTGGCAGTATTTTGGCGCGTCGTTTGTTTGTACTGGAATCGGCCGTGGCACATGAGCCGTGGACCTTGAGGGGTCGTTTGTTACGCCTGTTTGTTTCCACTTTCCAGTCGGTTACGGAGTCCAGTGAAGGAATTCAGTGAATGAAGAAACAGCAGCCGGCTCGTCATCTGTCTTCAACAGTCAAGACTCCAAGCGCTCCTTTCTATCACCATTCAAAACGCCATTAATCATCTCTGCCCACTTCCACGGCGTGCCAACCTCGCTGCTCTCCTCCGTAACCGAATTCCAGTACTCCCAGCCCATGACCCCCCCGATCCGCGGATACCTGGTCAGCAGCTCCTGGAGGCAGGCCTTCAGCTCCGCATCCTTGACCCACCCCGCGCCATTGTCAGGATTCGTCACGAGCCCGACGACGATCTTCTCCTGCGGCCACCCCCTCGCGATGATGACGTCGTACTCGTGCGGCTTGCTCATGTCCCCCCACCCACAGTAGAACTGGGTATTGTACCAGGCTATCCTCGCACCTAGCCCCTTCTCCAGGTCCTCGATGTTGAACCCCCCCAGGTTCTGCCGGTTGAGCATCGCCGGCGCGACAGGCGCAAGCGTGATGAGAAAGCCCCCCCCAAAGTCCGTCTTGAGATGATCTATCAGCCTCACCACTCCCCCCAGCGACATGGCCTCCTCGATGTCAAGATCCAGCCCGTCCAGCCCCGCCCAGGAGATCATCTCCCGCAGCGGCTCATACCATCTGTAGAAGCCCTCCAGCGAGCCGTCGAGCCTCGTGTACGAGCCCTGCGCCGCGCCGCCGAGCATGCCGAGGACCTTGACGCCGCCGGCCTGGAGCTGGCGCACCTCGTCCCACAGGGGGATGAATTTGGGGGACGTGTAGACGTCGTCGTTGAGGGTGATGCTGGAGGGCGTGTTGAGGTGGATCGCCGCGAGGATGACGTGCGTGACGCCCGTGGAGGGGTTGAGGGCAGGGAGGATGGAGATGTAGGCGTTGTCTTTGTAGTGTGTTTGGTGGTAGTAGATTATGCGGCGGTGGGGGCGGGTGGCGAGCATTTTGGTGGTGTTGATGTGAGATGAGCAGATGCGATGAGGTCAAACTTGGAGGTGAGATGTGGCTGGGATCATGTGGGTTTGGGGTTGCACGTGCGGAGAATTAATTATTAAGGTTGCACCTATGTCATGTCTTGGCCAACGTTGCAGGGGAAGCCTTGATTGACTTGAGACTGACAGCAAATAGCCTGGATTGGCCAGGATTATGTAGGGGATTGAACTCCACGACAGTCGCCATGTTCGTGGAAAAAGACAACACGGCACACTGCCAGAACACGGCTATGTTTTTAGCGCAGTCGTGACGGACAAGGTATATTCTGGGCCGCATTCTGCTATTGACTGATTACTACGGATATTAACGCGTACGCCTAGGTCATGCCAGACGCACACTTGGCGAAATATGATTCTTATCGAAATACTTTTATCTTTATCGCGGTCATTTTGAGAATAAATGTCGTTCTGGGAATCGTAGTAGAGTAAAAAAACGTCAAGTTGGTGTTAATATTGGCGTTTATACCAGCTACCGCAGAGGGACCCTCATTTCCCGCCATCTTAAACTTGTCCTGGACCTTCTGTCCGGTCCACTGGGTTTGCTGCTTGATCGCCTTGTATGCTACGTCCGGCATACGGTCGTTGCCTGCCTTTAGAGCCGAATACTCCTTCTCGAATTGGATGTAAGGGTTATTTCGTGTTCACGCCTGCTCCTCCTGCACGTCCTGACCCTCCCCCGGGCCTGCTCCTCTTCATCGATGTCCGCAATCACATCGGAGCAGCACTTGAAAAACGTCTGCTTGACGCCTTCCAAGCGTCGCCTGGGGTTGCTCCTGGTGTGCCCGCGAACGTTGGAGAACTCAGACCCAGGGTCTGACGCCTCGGGCATCACTGCACGCGTGGGTTCGGTGTCTGCCATTGCTTTAGATAGGATGCGAGTGGATGCGAAAAGGTGAGGGTATATATAGATGGTTCGATGAGCTGCGAGATTGGATGATGGGAGCACCGAGACAGGATGAAAGAGGCAAGCCGGCATATTGATGGAGCTTGAGAGTCTTCTCGCTAGGTAGGC
>JABFEP010000483.1:0-13604 GCA_013618265.1 Fusarium albidum
GACCAGACAAGGCACTTGCAAGCTCTCGTCATTCAGTGTCATGCCACGGATGCACACACCGACAGCAAATATGGCTGCCGTTGCAGCAGCGCTCTCTCTGCCTGGCACGGTCACTGTTCCCCGGTTGCTCAGCCGCCGTTGGTGACGTCTGTTCGCCGTTGGTAAGAGAGGCCGGGGGACTGGTGGGCTTCTGCAGGACGCAGTACCCGCGCTGTCGACGGAGCAGTTGACTGCGTCCGTTGTGTAAATAGCAAGGCCGAGGAGGGGTCGGGGCTGAGAAATAACGTGGCTCGGGAAATGAGGACCTCCTGTCCTGGGTCCTGGCTTGTGTGGGCGAGATTTTGCCTGAGAAAATGGGGTGCGGACCCGAAAATCTGAAAGGGGCCTGTCCGGCCTGTTGGCCTCTCACGGCAGCGTCTCACCTTCTCCAGCCTCTCTCTCCCCACTCCCTAGGGAAGCAGTCGGCAGACCACAAGGCGGCTCTTTGACGACTAGCCCTCCAGCCCCGGCCTCTCTTACCAACGGCGAACAGACGTCACCAACGGCGGCTGGGCAACCGGGGAAAAGTGACCGTGCCAGGCAGAGAGAGCGCTGCTGCAACGGCAGCCATATTTGCTGTCGGTGTGTGCATCCGTGGCATGACACTGAATGACGAGAGCTTGCAAGTGCCTTGTCTGGTCTTCCACCCCAAAAAAGCCAAAGCCAAAGCCATATTATTAGTAGCATAATATTGCGTATCCGTATTGCTTTTCTTCTTTTTTTGTTGAATGCTGCTTTGGTCCCGTTGTCGTTTCTTTCTTGTCTCGCTCTGCCCTTTTCTTGTCTCATCGCCGTCTTGTCGCTTGACCGAGCGCTGGACGACTCGTCACAATGCCACACCGAACATGTCATCATCGGTCGGTTTCCATCAAACCGTTCGTTCCCCTTGACCCTACTAACAACCATGGGCTTGTTCCCCCTTGGGCGCCCCAACACTTCCCATCGCGGGCGCGAGTCGTGAGGCCCAAGCCCAAGCCCCCCCTCCTCCCCTCTCTCACACAGGCTTCACACACAGACTCCCCGTCGCCCAGTGCATCCAAAGGGCCATCGTGGCGTCTCTTCTAGAATCACGTTTGGAATAGAAGCCCCCCCGCCAGTAGCAAGCTCGATCCCGGCTCCAGCTGCTAACTCAAGGAGCCGCTCCATATAGTATTCCCCACAACCTCCTTGACTTCAGGTGCTTGGGTGTCCACTCTTGCCTCCCTTGACGTAGAGGCTGTAGCTGTTTGATGGGCCCCCTTGTCCGGACTCCATGGCAATTCGCCCTCCTAATCTGGCTCATCTCGCTCGCCCTGCCGTCGTCAATCCATCCTGTGCAAAAGCTCACGCCCACGCACGCCCACGCTCGTAGCCCACGCCCGGAGCCCACGCCCAAGAGCCCACGCTCTCCCGCTCCCGCTCACGGGATCATGACCCTCAATCTCTTACTTGTCCGCTCATCGCCTCACGGCTAGAAATCTGGCCAAAAACGCGCCACCCTCTCCACAATGATGCTCCCGCTCCCGCACAAACAGTTGCCACTCCTGGATGCTCCTCCATTCAACCCGGCAGCTCCAGCTCACTTCCCGACAGAGCTAACAGAAAGCTCCCGGCCCCTGCCGATCATAGCACCGTACGTAGTCCGTAAAAGAAGGAAGGGTAAAAAAAAAAAAAACAAGACACAGGGGTCGGCTTCGGAGGCCCAGGTACGTACGTGCTAGGTAGAGGTAGGTTATCAGGGGTACGGAGTACCTCCTTCTGCTGACCGCTAGGTTGGGCACTCTCCTGTGAGCAGACCGAGCATCGGGGAAAGCCACGCGAGCCCTTCCAAATTTCGGTCGCCCATACAATTTAAGACAAAAGGTCCCCGTCATTGTTTTTTTCCCCGGCGGTCCAATTCCCCTGGATTTGCGAAAACTGGTTGTGCGTGCGTGCCCTGGATTCCTGCCGCTTCGATCTTGTCTGCTGCTTTGCAACACCTGCATCTGCCTTTGATCTCCTCGATCTCTGTCTGCTTTTGGGTTTCTGGGACCACGAGCCGCCACGCTGTTGCAAGAGGCCAACCAACAACACAAACTCACAAGCACCACCACCGACACCGACACCAACACCATGCCGCGCGGACCGTATGATACCACTGGCGTGATAAAGCCCAGTGCACCCAAGCCGCCGAAGCCAGGAAGATGTCCCGAGCTTGTCCGTCAACAATGAGGCGTGGTCTCCCTGGATGTCAAGCTTTTTTTCTCCCCCTTCGTTGTAATAGGCGGTCGTGATTAAGGTTGGTGCTTTCTCAGAATCACATCCCCAACAACTTTTCACGGTGACTAACTCGGGTTTCTCAAGACTTCACGCTGCGAACGAAAAAATCAACTCGAACGAACTGCGTGCTGCCTGGGCGGCGTATCGACCGTCGATCGAAATGAACGGATTTTGGTGCGAATTAACGGAGTTGTGGGGTTTTGCTTTTTTTCTTGTTGCAACTTTTTGGGCTGGGACGGTTCGGAAAAGTACTAGACGGGATACTCAAGGCCAGGAGTCATGGTTCTATTGAACATCAGACGAGGTGGAACAACGCAAACGAGGGCATTCGAGGGCATAGATCTGAAGCGTACCCATCGGTGCGTCTGGCCTCAGGGCCATCCTAATTTTTGATACCATTATCGAGATTGTCCAAGCAGGGGTTCAACCACTGGCCTTGTTGCGTCTGATGATGGATGCATCAACGTTTCGTAGGCCGTTCTCTCGGTATGTGTGCATGAACGCGTCCACCGCATGTAGTTCAACGGCGGCGCTTGTTCCCATGGGCGATTGCTTTGAGGCCAGCAACCTCGATGCACGGCTTGCAGCACAGCTTGCAGCCAGCCCTACATTAGCTGTCGCAACTGTGAACCAGCTCGCCGGGTTGGGTTGGTGGGGACATGCTGTAGGAATGTGGGATCTGGGTGCCCGGGATCTGAAGTGGGACCTGGGCCCAGCTACTGCTGGAGGCCGCTGGAGACCGTTGGAGGCCGTTGGAGGAGGCTGCTCAGGCTAACGGCAGTGTTGCACGAGGCCAATTCCGAGGCTCTTGAGCGAGTTTCGAACCTCGATGCGTGTCCATCATCGGCCCCAACCCGACTCCTCGGAATCAACTGGCAGGAGGAGGCGAGCTGCAGCGAAATGGACAGGGATTCCAGTGCTGCGTTTTCCGTTTCGCAATGGTGCACAAGCCACCAGACAGAGAGAGTGAGGACGAGGGATGAGTGGAACGACAATGACGGTGCCAATCGCGATGATCGACAGAGGAATGGAGAGGATGAAGGCCGCAATTGAGGGAAGGCAGGGAGAGAGGAGAAATTGGACGACGACGATCAGGAGGAGGGAGGAGCAGAGGGGGGCGTTTGTTATTATTACCCGTCCGGCTGAACAGAAACCGGGCAGGAAGTAAGTACTGTACCTACCTAGATCGTTAGTTGATAGCCCTTTTCCCCTCTTTCCGTGTTTCAACGTCACGAGGGACCGTTTCGGTTTATCGTGATTGGCAGGAACGGCCGTGCAAGTCTAAATCTGATTCAAGTCAACTGATGCTGGTAGAGGTTGCAACCTCTGGGTCTAGGATCAAGCCCTTCCGGCAGCTTGTAGCCACCGGCGCTGTCGGCAATTCATCATCTTCATGTGATTGAGTGGGAGAACGGAGGGTTGGGTTGGGGTTTTTGGCTGGTGGCTCTCATCGTCAGCCGACAGGGCAAGTGTCAGAAGCTGCTGAGGGGAGGCGAGGGCCGATCTGGTAGATAGATATATCAACCAACAGACAACAGAGACCAGGGTTCGAGAACAAACATCGTCGAGAATGGAGGGTAACATCTTGTTCCCAAACAACCATGAACCCAGCTTGACAGCGCAGATGTTTTATTATATTATACGGAGTACGACGTGGATGCCACTAGGAATCTCTACCCCAGATTTCGGTGTGGGGGTGGGGAAGAAAGGCGTGGGATGTCTGCCTCGACCCAGTTTTGACATCTCGAGACCCTCTCTCTCCCGTGCGCCATCTTTTACGGTGGGCTAAAGTGGGCAGAATCGGGTGCCGAGGTCTCCTACGGGTATGGGGTTTGTATTTATCCAGATGATCATCGCATCGCAGAGTGGGTGTGGGTGAGGCACACTCCAGGTTGGACCTCGGATGTGTGTGTTGGACGATGAAGCTCTAAATGCACGCAGAAGCAGGGCTCCTATCAGATCCTCGAGTTTTTGACAACCGCCAGCGAGTAACCTGCACCATGCTCAACAGTTTTGCCTTGCTCCTAGAGGTCTTGGGACGTCTGACCGCAAGCCTCCAGACAACACCAACACACACACACAAAGCCCCTCACTTTCGTGGCATCGCGTGATCCAATGTCGAACCGGCACACTGGTTGTCAAACCACAAGCACAGTATCATGGTTTTCTCGTTGCCCATTGCCACGAAATTGCAGACGTAGCGACTCCAAGGGATTGCGGAGTCAGGCATGGTGGTTTCCATAGCAAGTTTGGGAGCTCAGCCGGTTTGTGCGGTGTGTGTGCATCCTTGAATGGCTTCAGCAATGGCCTGATGTGCCCGGGCATGTCGTATCAGCCCTGCGTGCGAGCAAGGGTTGCCATTTGCTGCGTGTCCAAAAGCGGTCGGGACGCTGATGAATGCAGATTCGTGTCGATTCATACAGTCTAGTTTCAGCTGAATCGTCGACGAGAGCTGATCCTAAGAGGTAACTGGACCGTCGTTGAGGCGAGACGCAGAGATGGAGTCGGATCCTGCAGGAGCATGTGAGAGAGCCATTGCCTTTGGAGGTTATCCGCGGAGGTCCAAGAAATGACCTGTGATCAAAATAGACTTTGCGAGATTGATGGCCTTGGGCCAAATGGCTTTGACACAGATGACAGCGCATCCATCTGGTCCGTATCCGTATCGGCATTTGATCAGTGGTTGAGAGTAACAAATAATTAGGGACCCTGGAGACGCCATCCGTGAAGCTGACACCGGGTAGCTGGCTCCAGCTGTCACTGCTTCAATTGGAAAGGGCCCTTGGGGTCCAGCACCACCGCATCAGGAATAGCGCAGCGCTCAAGGTGTCCGCCACGGATCCTCAGATCGAGCACACCCACTACACTCCTTTGGCAAACATCTGGCCCGTGATCCGCGCCTTGGACCCCTCCGACCTCTCATCTCTCACCTCTGGCTCCGACCTCAGACATGGATGGGATGCCAAAGCGATAGCTCCATCTCAACCAAATCCTCTGGATGGCCACCTCATGCCCCCGTCGCTTCTAATGGCCACCCAGAATTTCATCCCTACTCGGCCCCTTCTCCACCGCTCGGATGCTGCCGATCAACAACACCATGCTGACCATCACCGTCCGCCCGCAAATTATCTCATCCTGATCCAACCTCCTCTGTCCTCTGAACCCATGCATTTTTCTTCACGACCGACCTCTTTCAAGGGCTTCTCTTCTTCTGAAAAAAAACCAGCCCCTGATGACCAACCTCGACCAAGACCTGTTCCTGATCCTGTCCGCGCGTTAGCGATCCAATGGCGCCTCCTCTTACAGACAAGTGTCTGCGATGCCTGCAAGCGTCCCCGGTCCCGGCCCAGCCACCCATTGGCCCGTCCACGCGACCACACCCACGACAAACACATCCGGACTCCGCTGGTCTGCGCCGTCGAGGCGGTTCTGCCCAACGACGAGCGCTGCACTTGCGGTGACAGCTGGCGACGCCCCCGTTGAGCCCTTGTCGCAGAGGGTGCCAAGACATCCCAAAGCTTCCCAAAACATCCCAAAACATCCTTCACCGCCATGAGCCCGACCCCACGCGGCCCGCTCGCGCCCGGGTCCGTCCCCGTCTCCCAGCCCATCACCGGCGGCTCGTCCTCGAGTCCATGCGGTGAGTGCCTGGCCCTGGCTTGCCATACATAATAAGCACCTCGACCTGCGCATGCTCCCCCCCCCCCGAGAGCTGGAATGGTTGCTTCATTGGTCTTTCTCCCAAAGACAGTCCAAGGCCTCTGCAGCCTGGAGAGCCCATGGCAGCTCCAGCATCACCGACCCTTCCTACTCTCTTCTTTCAATGACAAGGCCGCCCCGAGTGCGGGCGAGTCGCTCATGATCGGCCTCTAGTAACACTCCCCATCATGGAGGTCCCAGAGATCATCGCTGCCCTCTCGTGGCAGCAGACCGGGTGCCTGCTCGCGGGCATCTGGCTCATCTACTTTGTCCAGCTGGTCATCCGGAGACTATGGCTCAGCCCTCTGGCCCATATCCCCGGCCCCAAGCTGGCCGCCCTTACTCAGTACTACGAGTTCTACTATGATTTTGTCCTGGGGGGCCAATACACCTTCAAGATCATCGACATGCACGAAAAGTACGGGCCCATTGTCCGTATCAACCCCTGGGAGGTCCATGTGGGAGACCCCGACTTCTTCTCAGAGCTCTACACGGGACCCAGCCGATGTCGAGACAAGTGGACGTTTTATACTCAACAGGCAAGTACACCGGCCCAACTCCCAGAAGCACCATCCGCTGACACCCACACAGTCTGGTGCTCCTCGTACACGGGTTCCTCATCCCACCGCCCTGGCGGGTCCCAATACTGCGACAGAAAGCTCTCTTGCTGCCATCGACCACAGCTTTTCCAAGTTGCGGCGAAGTGCGCTGAACCCTTTCTACTCAACTCAGACTGTGCGCAAATTGCAGCCAGTGGTTGAGGAGAGAGTGGACGCTCTTCTGGATGCATTCTTGAACTACGCCGAGGTGTCCTATGGCCAACCCCTGGATGTCATGTATCCCTACTCGGCCTTTACCAATGGTGAGACTCCCCTACCACCCCGCTTGCAGAACCAGTTGCCAACACAAGACCCAGACGTGATCAACGAGTATGCCTTCTCCCGAAATGATCACCTGGTCGAAAAGCCGGACTTTGGTGCTGAAGTCACCAACGACCTTCTTATCGGCACCCACGTGGGGCCATGCGTGCAGCAGCTAGACTGGGTGCTCACGCTCGTCAACGCTCTGCCCGAGTCCGTCTCCAACCGGTGCATGCCCGGTAAGTCAATATCGTGGATATATCATGCTCCAGTACCAGTGATGCTCATACTTTATAGGCTGGGGTGGCTTCTTGAGGATGAAGAATGATATTCTCGACCACATCCACAGCGTCGATGCTCCCCAAAGCACCGGCCGGTGGATGATGGATGGAAACCATCCCACCATGCTCTCGTCCAGGCCTCGGTCGATCAGGGAGAAGACTCCATCACGACTGGCACAGGAGGGTCAGATCCTCGTCCAAGGAGGAACTCTGACCACCTCTTGGGCCATGTCGCTGGCGACATTCCATCTCCTGAACCGCCCCGAGACGCTCCGCAAGCTCCGAGACGAGCTCTTTGCCACGATCCCCGACCCGCACGACGTGGTTCCGCTTTCGCGACTCGAGAAGCTCCCTTACCTTGGGGGAGTTGTCAAGGAAGCGCTGCGTCTCGGCATCGGCACCAGCAGCCGGCTCGCGCGAGTCGCCCCAGACGAGACCCTTGTCTACCACGATCGCGAGAACGACGAGGAGTGGCGTCTGCCCCCAGGCTCCGTCGTCGGCATGAGCCCTTACAAGACCGTCATGGACGAGTCCATCTTTTATGACGCCCGGGGCTTCCACCCGGAGCGCTGGGTTGACGACGGCGAGCGTCTCGACAAGTACCTTGACATCTTCTGCTCCGGCACCCGCGTCTGCCTCGGCATGGCGCTGGCGCACGCGGAACTTTACCTCGTGCTGGCCAAGCTGTTCCGCCGCTGGGGAAGCGGTGGTGTTGTGTTTGGCAGCGACGACGGCGACCAACGTCTTGGAGACGTTGGCTACTTGAGCATCTATGAAACAAGGGTGCGAGACTGCGAGGTGGCGGCAGACTATTTCATGCCCATCCCATACAAGGTTGGCAGCCCGTTTTGTTCAAGTCGTGTCCATCTCTTGATCACGTCGCTAACTGCTCGAACAGGGATCTGAGGGACTCCGCTTTGTCTTTGAAGCATATTAAATCCCTGAGCGACTACTGGCATGAATACTAGTAGGTAATGGTATTTTCGCTCTGCTCTGCTCTGTTTTGCTTTGCATCTTTTATCACTGCCTTTTCTACCTTGGCCCAACTACCTTGTTTACACGAGCGACGAAAACGAGATGTACGATGTGGATGGATTGATGAAGATAATGTCACGAATCTATGGGGGAGGATGTTTTATGAGTTTGACGTTTTAAGATACCTTTGGACACGGCACAAAAGGAGCCAATCACACACCTTTACTATGTCTTTGTTTTCAAGTTTTGAATTTCTGCGTGTGGAGTTTTATTGTCTGCTTTTTTCTGCGACTGTATCTCTTGAGAGGGGTTGATCTTGTTTCTCGGCGCGGCGTCTGGGTTTCTCTCATCTACAACACACGGACCAACCGCTCAGGGACACTTTTTTTTTGTTGTATACATACCCGAACCTCCCTGGCCGACTGCGGCGCATGGGCAACAATGCCTGATGATTCCCTTTGTCATGAAATTGGTGGACCATACGAGATGCCGGATCTTGAAAGATGGCGAGTGATACCAAAGTTGAAGCGAGCCGGGAGCGGCGGAATTGGAAAGGGAATTGGCCGGAGAAGCAGAATTTCTCATTGAATACCCCTTGAAAAAAACAGGCCATTGGAAAACAGCAGACGAAAAGGACAAATACATTTACAGATACCCTTGCTTGTTTATGTCTTGTTCCTTAGCCGTGATATGAAGTTTTACTAGCAAACAGCGACGACATTGAGAATAGAATCGAGGAAACAGTCTCGAGTGTATCCGTAGTCGTAGTCGTAGTCGTAGTCTCTCTGCTAAAACCGCCGCCTCCTGGGTGGAGAGATCTCAGGCGAGGCGTCCCTGAAACAAACGCCGTGAATGGACAGGGGGGTCTCCAGGGGCGATGCGACGATGCGACGGCACTCGAGACGGGCAGACGGGACGGCCGGGGGCCCTGCGTCTACGGTCCATCCATTGGCGTCCAACCAGAAAGCAGGCAAGCAAAGCAGCCACCACCACCACCTCAATCCGCGGATTTGATGCCGTCAGACGACCAAGTTTCCACAGTCTCATGAGGCGCTGTCGTTTCTACGGTCGACTCTATTTTGTTTCTTCTTCCCGTATCGTGTGTCTTGTCTTGTTTTGTCCGTTCTACCAGTAAAATAGCCCAAGATCCGCCGCCATGGCATCACTCGATCCCGCCGCGAGAAAGAGAGTCCTTAAGGTCATCGCCATCTCTCTCCTGCTCGACCTGGTACGTCCCAAAGGAGAAAAAACCCCAGGCTCCAATTCCACGCTTCGGCTGCTGACCCAGAACTCTCTCGTCCTGCACCAGATCTCCTTCACCTTCATTCTCCCTCTGTTCCCCCAGCTCCTTGAATTCTACCGCGACCGCGAGGGTGAGGAGCCCGCCCTCGACGACAATGGCCCGCGGACGCTTCTCCAGACCGTCCTGAGCGGCCTCCACCAATACAAGGCTGCGTTTTCCCGCCCGATCGAGTCGCGACACGACATTGTGCTGCTGGGCGGTGCACTGGGCTCCATGTTCTCGTGAGTCTGCGAAAGAAAGTGAAGGGTAATGCTTGTGCTGACCTCGTTTGCTCTCCCCTCCAGACTCCTCCAGGCCATTGCCTCGCCCCTCATCGGCGCCCTCTCGGATCGATACGGCCGTCGCAAGGCCCTCCTGGCCTCCATGTGCGGCAACATCCTCTCGGTGCTCCTCTGGGTGACGGCCGTCGACTTCCGGACCTTCATCGCCAGCCGCGTCGTGGGCGGGCTGTCCGAGGGCAACGTCCAGCTGGCCACGGCCATGGCGAGCGACATCTCGGACGAGTCGTCCCGCGGCGCCACCATGGCCCTGATCGGCGCGTGCTTCTCCATCGCCTTCACCTTCGGCCCGGGGCTCGGCGCCTGGCTCAGCACCTTCTCCACCCTGGCTGCGAACCCCTTCGCGACGGCCGCGGGCTTCAGCCTGGCCCTGATCGTAGTCGAGACGGTGTATCTATACTTTTGCCTCCCCGAGACCCTGCCGGCCCTGACGAGCGCCGACGCCAAGCAGAACGGGAAGAAGAAGAAGCAGTCCGCGCCCAAGAAGAACAAGGTGGAGCGCACAAACTCGCACTTTCTCCTCAACGCCGTCCACTTTGTCTTCCTCCTCTTCTTCTCCGGCATGGAGAGCTCCCTGTCGTTCATGACGTACGAGCTCTTCTCCTTCACCTCGGGCAAGAACGGGCGCCTCCTGGGCTACGTCGGCCTGGTGGCGTCCATCCTCCAGGGCGGCGTGACGCGGCGCCTCCCGCCGCTGCTGTCGGTCCGGGTCGGCACCCTCGCGTGCCTCGCGTCCTTCGTCCTCCTCGGGCAGGTCACCACCGTCGCGGGCCTGTACCTCGCGGCGACGTGCCTCGCCGTCACCTCGGCGACGGTCGTGACGGGGCTCAACGCGCTGAGCAGCTTCGAGGCCCACGAGGACGAGCGCGGCAACAAGCTGGGCATGCTGCGGAGCTGGGGCCAGCTGGGACGCGGCCTGGGGCCCATCCTCTTCACGAGCGTCTACTGGTGGGCGGGCCGGGAGGTGGCATACGGGATGGGCGCCACGGGCATTGCGGTGGTTGCGGCGGCGGTGTTTACGGGGTTGAGGACTCCCAACGGCATGGAGAGGAGGGTCAAGGGGACGAAGGTGGACGAGGGAGCCCAGTGATGGGCTGGAAGGGGTGTGTATGATAAGTTACGGATGCGTTTGGTTGAGCTGGGCTTGGCCGGGATCTAATAGGATACCCATGTATCGATAGTGGCTCTGTATGAAGAAATGTTGACTACTCTATATTGCTTGTGGTTGTGAATATCATGAATAGCGATCATGATGATTCACACAGATTTAAGGAGAATTAAAAATCACGGGAATATGCCCAGAAAGCCCTTTAGAGCAAATAGAAAACATCTAAGGGCACTAAAAAATGCCAAAATCCAAAAATCCAAAAAAGAAAGCCCCCAGCCTCGCCGTTCGAACTTACCCGCACCCGGATTTGCACCAGGATCCTTGGCTGTCACCTATAATGTTATAGGAGTCCAACGAGTTGCTATTACTCTATACGGGTGTCTTTGACCGCTCGACCAGATAGGGAGGGGGATGTTGTTATTGAAGGGGATGCACGGTATTGGGGCCTATATGGCAAACGCGGCTGGCTGGCGGCTGGTAGGCGACGGGGGGTACGGACTGACGGACGGGATGCTGCAGGAGGATATACAGTATGGGAATGTCGAGGGATATGTTCGAAGGAGGTTTAGTGACGAGGTTTCGTTAGCATCGGGGGTTGTTGTTGTTTATCGTGGTTGGAGTCGTTCGTGGGAGTTGGACTGGTGTTGAGGCTGTCGTCTGCGTCTGCGATATGCTGTAATAATGAATGAGATCTGTTCTTGGCCATGTCCAATGACTTGAGATGAGAGGCTTGTATCAGGAAAATAAAGGTGATACAAGATCCATTGCAAGCCACTTGGCCTACATTGGAAGCCAGATTGGGGCATAAAGCCAAGTCGCTTCCAAGGTGACACAGACACAGTACGGGGGGGCAGACGTGGCTTTTATATGGATATTGAGGGCTCCGCTCACGCGTCCAGGATGGGTCAAGCTCGGATTGGGACACGACATTGATTTTCCAGAGCATTTTTAAAGGCCTCATTTAAGCCTTGAATTAACTTTTTGATGACATTGCAATCCAGATGTTTGGTGGCAGCTGTGATTGACATCTACCCTACATCTCAATCATGATTGCTTTCTTTGCTGTAGACAACCACAACTACAACCGTCATGAAGGTCTCAAGCCATCACGGTTAATAATTGCCTCTACCTGAACAGAACGGGGCGCCAACGGGCCCACTGTGGACAAACCTGCGTTGGGTTGGGTGAGGTTCTCTGGAATGGAAATTGCCATGCAGAATAGCCGCCGACGGTGGTCTGGCCGATGCGACCTGGTAAAAAAAAGTCTGGATATGGACAATTTGGTAGGCCCTCGCTGGTTCGGCGATGCGACAGATTCTCTCCCTGGCATCCACAGCGACAAGCCGCAACCATGCACTTCCCTTTTTTCCTTCTCCTTTTTGCCCCTCCTTCCGGCCTCTGGCGGGCGCTCTCCCTCTCGGGTTAGAGCCCTGGCCAAGGACCCCAGCAACCTTTTGCCTGGACTGAACTCTTTTGGAGGGGCTTGTTGACAAGGAGGGGGAGGGGCTGACCATGTGAGATGAGACACGAAGGCGAAGGCGAAGAGGAAAATAATTGTAGAACGGGAATTGCCGTCAATCAAGAGGGCTCTCATAACATGACAACTTGTTAAAAAAAAAAAAAGGCAGCCCTCGGGTTGCTGTCATGACTCGACTCGGGCAAAAAACCTTGTTCTCTTTTTAAAGCATGATATTGACTGTCAAGCCTTTTCCTGAGATCTTTTGCACTGGCATGACTGCGCTCGCAGCGGTGGCAACCCACTACGGAGCTAGTGGTGGGGCATGACGTTGGCTTGTACAAGGGTTGTCTGAGCCAGAAACAGACCGCGCCAGAGAAGAGGGGCAGCTTCAACTTTTTTTGCTGCCCCTCTCGATCGATGCGGAAGGAAAAAAAAATGCATTGCGCTCTTCATGCCCAAGCAGTCATTCGGCGAGAAAACAAGCAGAGGTTATTAGACAACATGACTCGAATGACACATTCACCGACAAAATATAACCGAGTTGAACAAATTCAAAATAGATAAACACAGCAAAGTGACTCACGCCGTGTTGCGTTGGGCTGACAGTTACGGAGTCGTGAGGGGCAAAAATCCTGGGTAGGTTGGGCAAGAGCGCATCCACCACACACACACGCCAGGCGGTCCTTTGTTTGAATTTTTCTGCTCCCTAGGTCTTGCTTGGGCCGTCATGTAGGTGAAATTTTTTCTCACTCCGTCCGTACATACACGCGCGCAGAAACGCACACAGGAGAGAGAGAGAGAGAAAAAAAAATTTGGTCCCCACAAAGGTATCTGCTAACAGATGGCATGTACCTGGCCACGCAGAGGGTGCTTTTCTCTTCTCAGCCCTGCAGTGCTGGAAGACGGTGATTGTGTGTATTGGGTTGAGATGGAAAAGGACGAGGGTTGGATTGATGTGTTGGTGATGGAAGCGGTGAAATAGCACCTGATGATGCTTTGATCTGTAGATTTGAGCGGCGCTATGGCATCAGAAATAACAATATGGCTTCCATGGCCCAGATATCGCACATCGACCTCGACAGGCGTTGCAATCATACCAATTCAAGAGAGAGGGTTACTCTCCATAGACAAGCCTCGTACCATTCCTCAAGTTTGATTAGCTATGCCTTTGCCCACAGACCGGAAGTTCTGGACAGCACCTGCACTTGTAGTGCTTTCTGCCCAGCACACGGCAAGCGCCTCTCGCGATTGGCTGCAGGTGCTCAGAAAATCTTGCAGTGCGAGGGCCGAAAAAACCTCACTGCTGTTAGGGCTTGCCGCACTGGCTGCAGCTGGTTGCCCCGCGCCGCCGCTCCTGCCTTTTC
>JABFEP010000485.1:0-19405 GCA_013618265.1 Fusarium albidum
TCCCCACCCCCACCCACGTTTCCTCGCGTCCCAAGAACCCCTGCTGGCAGAGACCGTTTGGTGGGTGATTCAGCCGCAAGTTGCACATTCAACACCCTCTCCATTGAACCTTTGGGAATTACAGAGTAGGTACTCTTGATAACCCGTGACTGACTGGCTGTCTGTCTGCCTGGCCACCAACCCCTCCTCATGAACCTCAATGATTAGAAAAACTTGTTAAAGAAAGTCAGAGGGGGGATGAGAGAACTCGTTCTCTCTCTATGCATCGCCTGGAAGGGGTGGCGCATCAAGGGTGGGGTTAACGTTAGAACCTGCACTGTGTGTGTTGTGGCGCTCGTAACTACGATACTTCGTGATATTCAGGGTTCCCATAGAATATAATAGACGCATGGGATAAGAGTTCGCCATTGCTGATGGCCATCCCATGCAATGCATGCAAATGCAACGCATTGCATCAGAAGAAGAAGAACCATGGCTGCAGGCCCGTTGAGAATCTCTCGGGTCAAAAATAAAGTCATTGCATTGAACCGAGACACACAAAGATCCAACCAGGTCAAAGCACGTGTGTGTAAAAAAGGCAGAGAGATGCTGCATCTCTGGTGGCTTCATGGCGCAGGATATGGTGTTATCTAGTCAGGGAAAAGCATTTCATGCTTGAAGCCGAGGACACGCTTCTCAACAGAGACCTTTTTCTTTTTTTGCCTTGCTTGTTGGAGATGACTGTGTCTGCCAGCCATCGAGTCTCTCTCTCAGAGTCTGTCTCTCACCAACTATTCAAAAATTCAAAAACAAAAAAGGGGGGCCGTCGATAACCATTGCATCTCCTCTTGATGCCCCCGACCCAAACTAAAACACCAAGCCCATTCTCCTCTCATCCTTCCCCCCATCCAGACTCGTCGATTCTTTCCACCATGCTTTTGGTCGTTGACTCATCTACCATGTTCAAGCTACCAACATTGCCTGTATGTGCCTCCCGAGCAAAAATTGAATTGACTCCCAGCCACGCGCCAAAAGACTCAAGTCAACAAGATTGGGCCATCGCCCGTGTACATGATGATACAAAGTATCTGGGGGAAGAGAAAAAAAGCAATCAAAAGACAATGCATATGGTACAACGAGACATCTCGTCTGGCTCGATAGCGCGCGTTCCTCTCTGGTGCTGGAGGCGGTGACAGCTAGGTGGCATATCGCGGGCTCAGGGGGCTTTTGCCCGGCCCCTGGGCGCGCTTCAGTTTGGCAAGCTCCTCCTCGAGCTGGCGAGTTCTCGCCCGTTCCTCCTACGTCCGTTGTTAGCAGATTGTCCACCCTGGCGAGTGCATGGCGGAAAAGACTAAACGTACCCGAATATTCTCCTGGAACTTCTTCCTCTCCTCCCTCATTGTGGCTCTGAATTGCTCGCTGAGCATCGACGCGCCTCGCCCGGTTCCGCCATTAGGTGGTATCGCCTTGAGGCGTTCGCCGTCCAGCTCCTCTTGGAGCTTGTTGATCTGCTCGCGTGCCTTGTCCATCTCTGTCTCCAGTCGCTCGTGCAGCGTCTTCACTTGGCTCTCGAGGCCGCTCCTGTTTGCAAGGGCGCTATTGAGCTTGCTTTCCAGCTCAATCTTCTCACGTTCGGCGCCCAGCGTCTCCTTGGTAACATCTTCCAGCTCTTGCACGGTTCCAGTCAACTCGTTCTTGAGCTTGGTGACCTGGTTCTGCAGCTTCATGACCTCGGCGCCCGTCTTGATGGCGGCAACGTCAGCAGCGCGCTCTGCACGGGATCCATAAGCACCGTCCAGCTCGGCCTGGGCAATCGTGAGCTCCGTCTTGATCTCCACAAGGTTCATGTTGAGGAGCTCGAGATCGTCCTCCTTGACCTTGAGCTCCTTCTTCCTGGCAAGTAGCTCCTCCTTCTGCTCCATAACTTGCTGCTGCAGAGACCTCGCCGATTCTTCAGCCACCGTCTTTGACCTGGACATTTCATCTAGCTGTGCGCTGAGGGCGTCGATCACGGAATCGACGCCGGTCAACTGGTTGCGGGTATCCTTGCTAGAGGACTCGGCGGCGGCCAGGTTTGTTTCGAGCTGCTTGAGTTCAGCCTCGAGAGCCGCAATCTTGCTGTCCCGCTCGGCGATCTGAGCCTGGGACGCTCCTGCAGCCCCGGCAGCTCCGGCCAGGTCAGCCTGGAGAAGCTCCATATCAGACTCGAGTTGAGCAACCCTGGCATTTCGCTCCTCGAGCCGGGCCTCGGCAGCCCTGGCCTTTTCCAGTTCGGCCTCGAGTGCAGCGATCTTGGCATTCCGTTCTTCGACTTGGCCCTGAGCAGCGTTGGCCTGCTGGATTTCAGCCTGCAGAGCCGCAACCTTGACGTTTCGCTCCTCGATCTGTTGCTGGGCAGTTTCTAGGTATTCCAGCTCTGATTCGAGCGCGGCGATCTTGCTTTCTCGATCCTCAATCTGAGCCTGAGCAGCGCCAGCTGCAGTTGCCGCGCCGGCAAGCTCAGACTTCAGTTGCTTCAAGTCGGCCTCTAGATCGGCAATCTTGTCGTCACGTTCTTCGACCTGGGCGTGGGCTGCTCCAGCTGCTCCGGCTGCTCCGGCCAAATCTGTCTGAAGTCGCTTCACATCAGCCTCGAGGGTCGCAATCTTGTTGCTGCTTTCTCCAGCCTGGGCCTTTGAGGGACCAATGTTGTTCGCGGCGGTGCGAGCCGCCTCCAGTTCGTCGAGGGTCTCGGAGAGCATCGTCTGGGCGCTCATGGCGTCTCTCTCGGCACGAGCCATGAGCATCTGGCTCTCTTCGAGCTCTTCTTGCTTCCTCTGCAGCTCCTCATCCTTTTCAGCGTCGGATTTGCTGTTGAGCTCACGCTGCTGCTTGATCTGTCGCTTAAGCACCGAGTTCTGGTCCTTTAGAGTTGTTGCCTGAGAATAGAGCCACTGGACGCGGTTAGAGAACCCGGACAGGGTGAATGCTTCTTCAACGTCAAATTCGTCATCGGAAATTTCTTCGTCTTCGTATCCCTTGTCCATGCGGGCTCGTCGTCGCTCCTCCTTTTCCTTCTTGATGTTGGCAAACCCGGATTGCATGATATCCCAGAGGCCTATCAGCACGGCTTGTACCTGGTCGTTGTCCTGTTTCCTGGACGAGCCAGCCGTGGCCGCCAGGACAGCTTGCTCCAGCTCAGAGTCGGCGGCGCGCAGAGAGTCCTCGAGATATGCGAGCTGCGCCTCCATATCTTTGTTCGCCGAGTGAGGCGGCGCAGGATAGTCGGGGTCCACGGTCAGGAGAATATCTCGGACCTGTTTGTTCAAAGCCTCAACACGCTGACCGATCTTGTCGTCCTCGCTGGATGAGTCTTGTTCCGCCTCAATAGCCACGAGGCCCATTTCCAGGTAATCCATCTGGCTCCTGAGCATTTCTCCAGGCTCCATGTCTGGGGTCCCGTACGGTGGCTCCAGGTATTCGTCATTCTTGGCGGGGTCGAAGCGGACGATCGCATCCCGGAGCGAACCATTCAAATTCTCCAGTCGCACCTCCATATCTGAGATCGATCTCACCAGAGAGTCCGTCTGGCTTCGCAGCTGTGTGTTCTCGTCCCGGACTCTTTCCATTTCCTCCTTCAGCTGGCTATTCTGCTCTCGAATCGGCGACTTGAGCGGGATCTCGATGGCATTTTGGTGAGGCTGTCCTCTCGTCGAGAACTCGTCCACCTGGACGAATTGATACGCATCATCGTTGAAGTAGGCGTCGTCAGCACCCTGATCCATACTGTTACGGGTGTAGGTGTATAGGCTTTCCGGGCTGCCGGGCATGCCATTCAGGGGCTGGACCGCAGGTGCCTGGTCCTTCTTCTTGGAGACTTTGTGGGTCAGCTGGAGGATGCCAGCAGTGTGCTCGAGGAGGCGTCGTTGGGGCTCCATCAGGCGTTTCTCAAGGTTGAACAGCTCAGCCGCCAATTCTTCGCATTTTCGTTCGCTCGCCTGTCGCTCGGCCTCGGCCTCTCTGGCACGGGTCTGGTCGCCGCTGTTTCTGCCCAGCAAGCTCCTCCGCTTCCCGTCCAGGCGCGCGGGTGAATATAGCTTCGCCATTGAGATGGCAGCATCTCGGTACTTTGACTGGATCGTGAGGTTTTGGCGCGTCGACTCGACCCGCTGGGACAGGGACTGGCATTGCTTCTTCAGGTCGTCCACCTCCTCTTGCGACAGAATCTCGAATCGCTTGCTGTCGGATAGTGCGGTCTCGGTGAGGAGGTGAACCTGAATGGGGTCCCTGAGGTCGACGAGCGCGGAGCTCTGCGGGCGATCGGAGTTCATCTATATGAAAGTTTACTTGTGTAAGTAGCTGCTGGTCGATAAATATGTTTTGGCTCGGCGAAGGAAACGTACTGGGTTGAAACGCGGGTGCTCCCTCTCGAAACCTGTGAGAATGTCTTTTCGATACCCTTCAATAAGAGTCTTGCCGCTGGGGCTCGGGGCGGGAGGCGAAAGCCTCGAAGGGGCGTACCCATACGGGCCGCCCTCTGTCGCGTACGCATTCATGGTTGCACAACTCAATGTCGCGTTGCGGTTGTGGTTGTCATGAACACATCAGGCAGGAGGATACCAGGTTATAGGATCACAGGGTTGTAACAGCAGCCATAGGGACCTATTGAGTGGCTGGTCGGGACAAACGTTCGGTGGATGGTTGACCGGCCGCCGGTTCGCTTCGCTTGGGCTCTCGGGGAGGTTGAAACGGGAAATACCTGCCAGGGTCGTGCAACAAAGGGGTGTCGTCGGCGCTGGGACGTCGTAGGGGCTGGAGGTCAGCGGAAACTCGGCAAAAAATCCTAGGAGGCGTTCAGTCATGAGGTCGAGCAAGTCCTCGCTGAGAGTAAAAGAATAATTCAAATACTGAGAGGGGGGTGAGGAAAAGGAGAGGTCGGGGCTGTACAAGAAGAAAGGAGATTCCCATTGACAGGTCCATTTTGGCTACCTACCTAGTGGGGATCGATCCTCAAAAAAGGACACTAGAAGGCGCCTGAGAGAGCTCGCGAGCCCAGCCAGCCGGGCCCTCAGCTGAGTACGTACCTGCGTAGATCCACTCCGCTTTCGTTGCGGGCGGCTGGGGACGAACCTGATCAGTGATGAAAGGCACAGGCACTGGACAGAGGTCAGAGAGGCATGGGCCGGCGCACCCGCGTTCTTGAGCATGGGGCATTGCCGCATTTGATAAAGGGCTAAAGAGGGTCCCTTCTTTCTCAACCGGCGCTACGCTAAACCGCTATGAGCACTAGGGATATGACGAGATGCATGTCGACCACCCACTGGATCTCTAATAAGGGTCGTCATCTTACAGATACACGGCCCACGGGTTCTTCCCTGTCTGTAAGATGATGATACTAAGATCTCATCGCCGTGGCTGAGTTACTCCAGCTCGATCCTACCTTATGGCAGCGAGAGTGCGCTCGTTATTTTTAGACAGTCATTGCTCCTCTCAAAACAGCAAAATGCCACCGCTGGCTATGCAAGCCGGTCATCTAGCTTGGCTGTAATGCTGTCAGCTCACGGCGGTGGCATTGGGGGCGCCATGACAGCCTCTACCTCAGCCTCCAGCTCAATCGCAATGCACGGAAAGCCGTCCAGTCTATCCGTAGATGCCCCCAGCATCGATTCACAATTGGGTTCTGGTACTTTGGGGTCATTTCTGCCGGGTGGCTGTCAGGGCACACTCGATACGTCACCCGCACGTTGAGCTTGATCAGTAAGACATGCCATTCATCACAGGCACGCGCTTAGACATCCGCAATTCCACGGAGCAGCGGGTTTTTTATCAACCTCGACCATGGAATATTCTACAGCACATGGAATATCCTACAGCATGGAATGACCTACAGCATGTAATATCCTACAGCACCTCGCGAACCTGATCCATGATCTGCTGCCCCATCGTCCTACGGCGTTCCGCCTGACCCTCCGTCGGAACTTGGGCACCAGTCACGGCAGCCGTCGAGTTCTCACCCTCGAGTCGGCGCCGGAGGCCTTCAAACTCGGCGCTCCGCCTCTGGGTGCTCAGCCCCACCACCCAGCCCGGGACTCGCCAGCGCACCAGGGCAGCCGGAAGGAGCCCTTCCCGCCATGAGTATCCCAGAACCCAGCCAATGACGGCGCCCAGGAGCGATCCTGGCCACTGGAGTAGCGCGAGGTGCAGAGCGATAGCGTACTTGTACGACTTGTCGGAGAAGGTGATGCCGACGAATGGCCGGTCGGTGGGTGGCGTCTCGGACGTCGCAACGCGATATTTATATATGTGAGGGACCATGGCATGGTACTGAGCGAGGATGGCAAAGATGATGGGTGTCGGGCCAGCCGGCATGTAGTTGAACCACCCCGCAGTGAGGGGTCGGAGCACGATCGAGGCGATAGGCGGGAGCACGGCGGTGAGGAGAAAGGTGACAACCAGGAAAGACTAGGTGGCGCGAGAGAGGACGTTAGCCGTTGCTCTGATGAAGCAAGCAGAGCAAGAGAACTTGGGGTTAGGCTGGCTCACAGCAAACTTGCGAGAACCCCACATGCGCTCAACAATGCGGAGATTGTAGAGAGACATGGCCGCGAAGAGGACCTCGGTCGAGTTGGTGTAGCAGAGCTGATAGGCCAGCAGCCTCCAGAACTGCCGGTATCGCCATATGTGCGTGTCGATGAGGATGTAAAAGTAGTGCTTGACGTCGAGGACGCTGGCGAGTATGGAGCCAGCAACGAGGCAAAGCACCCCGAGCCGGGTGACGGGAGCGTTGGTGAAGGACATGCTGGCGCAAAGCTACCGGGATAACAAGGTTTGCCGTATCATGCTGCTGTCGCGGAACCAGTCTGCTATCCTGTATTTTCTGAAAAGCCCTGGCCAGTGTCGACTCGGTTTTTTTCTTTAGGGGGCTTTGGAGGCGCTCGTGAGTTGGAGATTGGGTGGCTTCGCCTGCTTCCTTCCAAGGGGAATGCAAGCCGGAGCTCGAGCTACGAAAGGTGGCATTTCAAAGTCACGTGTCTCGGACCTCTGGTGGGACCAGCTCTTTGGCGCCGGCGGGGGGCTGGGCGACCTGAGACTTGTGAGGCATTCTTGGCTTGGGTCGATATGGATTATGGATATTTCTCAGTTCCTCGTGTCAGGTAGTTAAGAAATGATGATGCCTCTTTCAAGCTTGTTGAGTTGACTTCCATGGTCACTACCTTTCCAGCCATGGCTATATACTAGTGAAGAGGCTGTATCGTGGGGTAATGAATGAGCTCTCACTGGTGGGTTTTGGGTTTTTGTGCTAGATAGTCAGTCAAGCTTACGCTCTGTCTGGTTCCTGGTGGGTGACACCCTGCTACTGCAGCTGTAGAACCTTTGCCAGGGAACTGAATAGGGCCATGCGTTATCATTGATCCAATAATATAGTTGCTGGATTCTCATTATGCCGTCGTTGCAATTTAATACAAACAACCAAGACACCTTTCCGGCAGTTCAAAGACGTTACTTGTTCATGTGCTATAGACTTACCCTACACCAGACTCCATAATTTCAGAGCGCCATCAACGTCATACATCATGGTACCCTTGTAGCTGTCCGATTAGTGCGCGTCCTATCTTCCTTGCCTACCGAGACGGCGGGCGCATCTCTCTTCATGAGATGAAGTTTTGATTCCAACTGCAGCCGAATCAACCATTCGTGTCTGCTAGACCTGTATCAAAAAGGTTTCCACGCAAGGACGTAACTTTTGCAATCAACAACTTGAAACCTCATGCCCCAGAAGCTAAACCCCCCTCGAAGGCCCAACAGTAGCTTTTCGTGCTCAGCAACTACTAACTTACAAATCCTTATTTACACACTATCAACAACCAACACTCCACCAGCGGCTCACGCGACTCAGAGCAATCCCCACCACTAAAACCATCCATCGCCGATCAGAGCCAAACCAAGGAAAAGGTCCTTGATTTTGCATGAGGACGGAGAGATAGAGAGACAGAGGCAGCCCCTTCCCCCGCCCTCTCCTTGGCCCCCGTCATGCCGCTCGCCAACTTTGGCACTCTCGTCCTCCACCACCTCATCTTCGTCGCTCACCTCGCCTACTTCCACATCGCCTTCTCCCACATGGACCCAAGTGCCCTGGTAGCGCTCTACTGCGTCTCCAAGCTGCTCGCGCGCCGCCCCGACGACGACATTGACGGCCCGCCTCCGGAATGGCCTCCCCCCGTCATCCAGTGGTAGCTGCTGCCGCCTCGGCTCCTGTCCCCGGCTCCGGATCGGCCACCGGGTATGAGTCCCCGTCCGAGGACAACCCCCCGTTCTTCGCCTGCACCTCTGCGCCGGCGGCGGCGCCGGTGCCGCGGCCGCGGCCTCTGCTCCTCCAGCGGCCGTCGCACGTCGAGACGCCTGGACGTGAGCCCGGCGGCGGCGGCGGCGGCGGCGTCCGGAACCCCGGCCGGCTGCCAAACCATGAGTCTTCTCATACTTCGAGCAGTCTGAACCATGTCATGGCCAACGCCGAGAAGGCGCCTCTGACTCGCAAGGTTGGCATCCGGGACCGGATCGCATGCTATCAGTGGACCTACTTTACCATGGTGTGTGCTCGCTCAGAGAACTGAGAAGACACCACATGTTGCCAAATGCTAAGCCAAGCTGCCACTACCTAGACCATGTCTACCGGCGGTGTTGCCAACATCATCCACTCGTGTAACCCCCCCATCCTCATTCCCTTCCCGAAGACAGTGGTCTAAACTAACGATGAACGGCGGCTTCCCCTGTCTCAGTGAACTGGGATACATCATGGATACGGGGCATCGGCCTGTTCTTCTTCCTCCTCAACGTCCTCCTCTTCGTCACCAACTGCATCCTCCTATCAATTAGGTTTCATCTTCGACCCGGAAGCTTCACCAACTCGTTCACCGACCAATTCGAGTCCCTCTTCATACCGGCCTTTGTGAGTCTTGTCGTCGCCCCTGTCTCTTACTTCTACTAAACTTGTCGTCCCCTCGACTAGGTCGTCTCGCAAGTTCAACATCAACATCCTCACATATGAAGCATGGGATTTCCACGCCCCCTTTCCCATTCTGACACTTTTTTCTTTTTGCTAGGATCGCCGTCATTCTGATAAACATCTGCCAGTACGGTGTTCCCAACACTGGCGTCTGGCTCCTCCGCACCATGGAGTTGATGTTTTGGATATACGCCGCCCTCAGCGTCTCCGTCAGCGCGCTCCTCTACCTTGTTCTCTGGTCCACGCTGTACGTTACTGCTCAACCTTGGGGGGCCAGGATGAGTTCTGCTGACAACTCTCGACCTTTCCCAGCGTCTTCCCGGTCCACACCATGACACCCACCTGGGTCTTCCCAGCCTACCCCCTGCTCCTGACTGCCCCCTTTGCCGCGAACCTCATCGACGCGGCGCAGTCCTCTGGCCATGCCCTCTCGTTCAACGCCACGGCCATGGCCCTCGGTGCTGCTACCATCCAGGGGACTGGGTGTCTGATCGCCTTCATGATCTCGGCTGCCTTTATCTACCGCCTCATGACGCAGAAGCTGCCACGAGACACGCAGAGACCTGGCATCGTGAGCTTCCCCCCTTCCTCTCTATCTTTCCTTGTTCCGCATTTCGATTGACTCCCCCCCGATTCCTAGTTCATGTCGATAGGTCCTTATGGCTTCACAGCCGCCGGCATAGGCAAGTCGTTTCCCATCCCCTCGCCTCAACTGGAACCCGCTCTTTTGACAGTTTCTCGTTCAGCCCAGCTTGGAAGCCAAGCAGAATCCATCATACCGCCGACATTCATAGGCACCCCCCAGGTCGCCCATATCATAAAGGTCGTATGCGTCCTCGTCAGCCTATGGCTCTGGGGCCTCGCCATGTGGTTCTTCATCGTCTGCGTCGGGGCCCTGTGGAAGTATGCCCGTCCAGGGAGCAGCATGCCCTTCCAGATGACCTGGTGGTCCTTTGTCTTTCCAAACACGGCCCTCGTACGTCTTTCCCTCCCCTATTGCCCAACAGGCCAACGTACTGACGCACAATGCCCACCCCTGTAGGTCACGGCGACTGGTGTCATGGGCAAGCTTTTCGACAGCAATGGCTTGCACATCTTTGCCTGCGTCATGACTGTGGCCATTGTCATCGTCTGGGCGGGGGTGTTCGTGAGGATGCTGTGGGGCCTCAAGGACAAGACGCTTCTCTGGCCCAAGAATGATTCCTAAGCCGGCTGCCATCTTTTCTTGTTTGACATGTAGCATTTTCTGTTCCGAGGCGGGGTAGGACAATGACATGGACAAGGACATGGCATTATAATGCGGCGTTGGGGAGTATCATCTGTTTAAGCCAACAACAACCTCCTTTAGACCTCATTCAGTTGGATGGATAGAGAGAGACTAGTGAATGTCCTGAATATATAAAATAAAGCTGGAAATGCTAAACTTGATTCAAACGTCGCGTTTGGTTGGCTTCAATAATTTTCATATTGCAGCTTCTAACTCGTCATGTCCATCACAGAATCGTGAACATGATCTTTTAGCGCTATAGCATGCTACCCACCGTCTTGGTCGCCACGCTCTCTCTATTATTACAAGACAGAATCAAGTCATCAAGATGTGATTCGCCCCCCGGGAATCCGTCTTCAAGAAAACGCCCCAAACTCCATAATGGCGACATTCGTGCCGTCCGTCCTACCCAAGCACATGTAAATCACGGCCCCCGGGTCATGTCGCCTACAGCTTCGCTCGGACGCCCTCGCCAGCAGTAGCCTCCAGGTTCACCGTCACCTCGCCCGTCTTCTCGCCGTGGCCAAAGAAGATGACTTGGACGGTCAGGTCGTCGCTGGACGATTCTTGTCAGTGTCGAGAGATGTGAAAGAGCGGCTGCAAACATGGCTTACCGGTATCGCCTCGAGAAGGGAGAGGGCAGGGTCAGCAGAGCACAAACCTGCTCATCGTTGGTGCCTCCGAGAGCATTTCGCACAAGGTGTGTCGCCACGTTCTTGTCCTTTACTACGAATCGGTCCTTGGCCTCGGGATCAATGCCCCATTGCTGCAGGCGGATCGGGGTCTTGTTTCCATCGGGTCCCGCAGTCTTGCTCTCCTCGACGGGCAAGGGAGTCTTTGACGAGCCAAAGATCTTGCTCCAAGCAGCGTCAAACTGCGTGTTGGACGAGGGCTTGGCTTGAGTCTCGATCCACTTGCCAACTAAGCCAACCACCTCCTCGTTGGTCAGCATCTCCCAGAGGCCATCGGTGGCCAGGACGAGGAAGTCGCCGTTCTCGGGATTAACCTTTGTCGTGGTCACGACGGGCTCGGCGGTCACGTAAGGGGGGGTCTTGAGGAGAGGCGATGGGCTTCGGCCAAAGAAGTTTTCGCGCAGCTTCCAGGCGACATCTCTGCTCCACTTGTAGACGGCATCGCCAAAGGCGCGAGTAGGCTCTAGCCCACCGAGGACGCGGCCATTGCGGATGACGTTGTCCTCTCCGGGATGCTCAGCGCGCATACGATTAGCCTCCTGGGGGCTGCTGCCCGTTTGATCCTCCGATAAGGCGGTGGCGGTCCACTTCCCATTCCCGGCTCGGCGACCCAGGACTGCGCGCGAGTCGCCAGTGCAGGCAACCCTGAGAAGCTTGCTGCGGCTGTCGTAGAAGGAGAGAAGAGCGCAGGACCCGGACAATGCAGGTTGGAGCAGCTCCGCTGCCACCGTCTTAGAGCTGGCCTTGAAAACCTTCTCGACACTCTTGTGGACAATTTCATTGTCGAGACGGGTGAAGCCAGTCTTGATGGCAAGGCTCACAGCGTCCTCAGAGGGCAAGTCACCGGAGGCCTGCTTGTAGGTGTCATTGAGCTCCCGCGCGACGTAGTTGATCAGGCTTTCTCTCAGGGTCGCGGACGTGGTCCATCCACTGTAGATGTGTGAGTAGTGAGCACTGAGCAGGAGGGCCACGCTGTGAAACCATAGCGTGGGCGAACTTTGACTTACGAGTGACCATCAAAAACGCCCCAGAACATCCAATCGCTTTTATCCGTCTCGGCAGCAGCGGACCTGCTGGGAACCTGGACAATCTTCTCGGCATGGTCGTCCTCGATGGGGTCGTTGCTGGGCAGCTGGACCAGGTCGTAGCGGGTGACGCCGTGGCCGCGGTTGACGGAGAAGGACTGCTCCAGTCGGCGAAGCTTGTTGGTAGCCTGCTCTGGGGTGAGCATCTCGACCATGCGACGACCGTCGTCACTGGTGGCCTTGGAAATGGGACCCTCGCCGACAATGGTGCCCTGCCTGAGTTCGTCAGCGCCTACTACGAGGACGGTCCGGGTGGGCAGCACATCGGCTGTCTGGGTGGATGTGAGGCTGTTTCTGGAGACGCCGGCCGGACTGGGGGAAAGGTTGGAGCTGTTGTAGGAGTACCAGGCTCCGTATCCGACGACGATACTGGATACCAGCGCGAGGGGCAGACGGCGGAAGTACATGGAGGATCTCAGCGGCACCGCTCCCGCGACTTTGCGGCGGGCGTGGCGGGCGTGGGCGCTGGCGTTGGCCCTGGCCTGCGCGAGGGAGGCCGACGAGACGGAGAAGCCGCGGCGAGGCGTGCGGGAGAGGGTGCGGACGGTGGAGAGGGATGTCGTCCGAAAGGCTCGAACAGCGGCTCGATTCATCTGGACGGCGGGGAGCTCGACGGCTGCTGCAGGGCCCCAAGACAGGCCTAGAAGAGGAAGAAGAGAGGGAGACGACGCCGTGGATGGATCCAACCTGGAGGAGAGTGAAGGGTTTACGGGGAACTTGTTCCGTTTGGAGGACTCGCAGTTCGATGGTGGGTCCCCGAATGCGCTATCTTATCTCGACCATTCCCTTCTTGTATTACGCTATCGGAGTCTAAGTCGGTCGACGGTCGCTGAGCAATAATCGTAGAGGCAAACAAACGACCATCATCTTTCCTCAAGGTAAAGGGAGCATCGACCGCATCCGAGCCGTTGATCAATCTCTAACTTGTGATAGTTGCAGGCCAAGTTGGACGCCTGACTGAACAAGGCGAAATATCCCGAGCCCTTGCACACGCGGGGATCCCGCGGTCACGCCCTCGCTCACTTGATACAACCACCAACCGCACGTGAGCGACCGGAACAGCACCTGCTGCTGGTGTACGAGCTTTGCCCGAAACCCGAATTCTGCCGAGGCTCTCTATCATTGATCCAAGCCAGCCATTTCTTTGCAGGTCAGCCTCCATCTCATTCATCTCATCTACCAGCTAGCCCCGGATTCTCACATGCCAAGTTAGCCTGAAGCTGGGTTCACACCCTTGCTCACACCCATCTGCGAAACCACCCTAGGGATTACTTTTGTAAATCATCCATAGTCTATCTAGGTAGGTAGGTACATGTGTACTTTGATTATCGCCGAAAAACACCAATTGATCCATCAGCCAGTCACTAGTAGTCACCAGTCACCACAGATCCTTCTCATCATGGAACAACAACCCTCGACACCATCCCAACGACCCCTCGCCGGGGCCGACGGAATCCGAGCCCTAAAGGACGACAATGCCGTCTTTACTGCCTTTGACACCTACCCCTGGGCAAAGGACAAGAATTTCATGGTAACTAGTTAATTCCTTTCCCTCGCTTGTGCCACCAACTCACTCACACCCTCCCTCACAGTCCGGCCTCCACGCCATCCTCGGCGAACCTGGCCAGCAGAACCCTCAAGCCTCCCTGGTAGACATGGCCATCCATGCCCGCATATTCTACTACACCCAACGCATTGGTGTCGCCATCGACTTCGCCGCCTACAAGGCCTGGCTTGCCGCCCACCCCGACCACCAGCCCCCGGATGTCCTGCCGGCAGAGTACCGCCGCCGGGACGAGCCTGACGCCGCTGCAGCCCCGGCTCTGGACTGGCAGAGGGCCGCCCCAAAAGCCGACTTGTACGTCGACCGCAAGGCAGCCATCGCTCAGTCCGGCCCAGAGGATCAGCCAAACTACCCAATGGGCTTCGCCGAGATGATCAAGCTCTTGCAGGAGGGGAAGCCAGTGCCCGGCATAAGACAGATCCCAAACACCATCATCAGAGATCCTGTAAGTTAAAAAAAGTTTCACTGCTGTTCAAAACACCCTTGCCTGGGAAAGAAGCCCCTGCTCACCCCCTTCAAGTCTGTGAAACCGGTGGGTACGAGGGCTGCTCCGAGAAAACCCTGGGAAAAGGACGCAGTCGCTCATGCTCCAACACTCCCCGATCTTCCCAAGGCCTTGGACACAGAATTCCCCCCCGTCGATGACAACAGCCACGTCGCCGCAACTTCAAGCACTGGGGTTGCCTGATGACTTGGATGCCAAGTTCGCGTTGTCCATTACATGGTGTGAATGGCGTTGAGGAGCCATCCGACTGGCTCGTCTTGCCGTGGATTCTGCACCCATGTACGTCGCGACAACACCAGCCTTTGCCCAACAGTAGCTGGAGAACACACTCTGGGGTTCGAAATCGGCAACACGACTTCCAAGTAGATTGTTTTGGATAAGAGAAGCAAGTTTATATTAATGGGTGCTGGGTAACTAACAAAACAATCTGTTTTTTTCTAAGGGGGCACCGACCCCGGCATCCTCATCGAAAAACAACATACAATTCCTCGTGTGTGTGAACCCATTCCGTCCTCCAAGGGCGTCCTTCTAGATCACCACCGCTGATACTCTTAGGCTGACTGAAGTATGGTTCTGGCATCTCGAACAGAGCGCCTTTTCCCGGTTCGCAAGATGTGGCGACTCGCGGGCGGTTCGATGCTGACTGTGGCCCTTGAAAAGGAAAAGGGGCTGCTGTTGTCATTAGCATCTGCCGTCTCCGTATTGCAAAATCCATAACCATAATGTGTCCAATGCACCCAGGCAAGCAGTAGCCGGCTGAGCGTAGGATGACGTGCGATCTGTAAATTACTTGCGTGGGAAGATGTTTCTTAAGAAAGGTCGACAAATTGTGGCTTGCTCTGTGTGATCGTGACGAGTGGAACGATTGGCGAATTCAGATAGGGGTCCTCGACATGAATGGCGACAAAGAATGAAAGACACAGGTATTAGGGGGGTTTCCGCATTTCCAGCAGAAAGAGACCGTTGGCGGCCACGGTGGTCCATCGGCCAAGCGGGAAAAAAAGGGAGAAAATCAGCGATAGCCGCCACCGTACCGTGGTCCTGCACCCAGCCGCCCTCCCATACCTGGGCCAACACCTGGGCCAGGTCGAGTGGTAACCGCGTGGTTGGTGCAAAGCATACCGACACGTGAGCCGAACTTGGATCCTCGGAGGGACACCATGTGCTTGCGGATGTGAGCAGCAACGATCTCGCGATGCTGAGGTGAGGCGTTGTTGAGAATCCACTGGATGAGGTAGTTTCCATATTGATCGCTCGCAATGTCAATCAGCGGGATGCGAGTACGGTCACGGCGACCCTCGCAGACTCGGTCGAGATACCGGCCAAGGAATTCAGCGCCCCCAATCTTGAGGCACTTCTCGACAACCTTGGAAGCGAACTGGTCGGTACTATACTCGGCAGCATAGCGGATGACATGGTCAATGGCTCGGCTGCGATCAGGCGGGGCACCATGTTCGCAGATGTGCTGAATACACCAGTTGCCAAACTGGCCATGGGCGACAATGTCAATGTTGGCGAGCACTTCTTCAATGCAAGGTCGCTAGGGGTAAGTGTCAGCGTGAACATCCAGGTCCTATAGGAATCCATCTTACCTTGTCCTCCTCAAGGCAGTTCTCGAAGATGTTTTGGACAACCAAACTGCCAGTCTCCCCAAGGGCAACTTCGTGCCACATGCCCCCGAGAGCCTCATTGACGTACTTCATGATCTGGGGCGGCGATTCTGTCCAACGAAGCTCAAAGAGCTTCTGCCAGACGTGGCAGGCATAGCGATGAATAACAGTCTCCGGAATTCGACGCAAAAGTTCGTGAACCATGATAGCTTTATAGTTCTCGGGAACCGAATCAAAGGCCTTCTGGACGACATGACATCCAAAGGGATCCATAGAGAGGTTCAAGGTATTGCCACGGATTGCCGATGCAATTTTGATGACTTGGTCGGGTGTCCCATGCTCAAAGCATCTCTGTACAAGGAAGTTCCCAAAGCGATTGACCATCAAGGGGTAGGCCTGGGCGACAATAGCCTCGACAATCTCATATTTCTGGTCAGGGGTGCCGACCTTGAGCTTCTGCTGTAGAAAGATGGAGGCTTGCTGGTCATTGTTGCAAACGATTTTGTCAACAATGTACTTCCAGTTGCAGTTGACGTTGCGATCCAAGAGGCGACGGTAGTTCAGTGGCTCGGTCGGAGGGAGATATGTTTGGTCATCAGGTGCAACGACCAGCTCCCGATCCAGCGTCTTGATCGAGTAAACGCTACCATCGCCCTTCCAGCCACCTTTGGAGGTGAACTCGGATGCATGTGGCGACAGAGGCGTGCCGACAGCTTCCCCGTGGTAGGGTGGATAGGCGCCCATGGGGCCGTTCATAGGCGCCGCGGGCAACGGGCTACCCATGTAATCAGGATGGTTGGAGGGAGTGTCGAAACCTCCACTGTAGGCAGGTCCAAACGGCTGGGGCGGGTTGAATCGACTTTCATATCGGTTGCCCTGGCGTCTATTGTTGGCACGCAGCATCTCGCTGTCTGGGGTGAGGCGATCTCCCCGATAGTTGTCCAGGACGGGGTATGGAGTCCCGTTCGGGTCTGGGTAAGATGGATTGAAACCACGACCTCCGAGCCAGTTTCCTGGAGATGGTTCGGTCACTGGAGCCTGGAGAGTATTGCTGGCAAACGAGCCCCTTGGGTTCCCCCAAATACCTCGAGTGCGGTTGAAGGTGGAGCCCGACAGTGCATCGCTGGTGTCGGAATGCGCATCATCTGGAGAACCCCAAGCACCCTCACGGGGAATGCATCCTGGGCCTCTGAAGGGGAAATTAGGCACCTCGGGATCGGGCTTGACACAACGGGTCTCAGCCAACTCTTGATCAAGCTTGGAAATTTCGCTCTGGGCTTGAGCGAGCTGGAGTCTCAGCCGGGCAACCTCCTCACTTTCGCCACGAGTTTCTTCAAGTGTGGCGCTCGCAGGGCGAGTGGTAGGAGCTGTGCTTGGGAAAGCATCGGTAGCAGGAGTAATTGGCAGAGAGTTGCTCGAAGACGCATGATCCAAGGCCCTAGAGTAAGTATTGAGGTCCTCGCTAGACTTGAGTGCCTCGTTCTGCTGGGTCAATACAGCCTGCTGCTCTGAGAGCTTGGCGAGAAGCTTGTCCATGGGGTAGGATTCTTCGGCGCCCGGGATTTCGTGACTGATCTTCATCTTCTATCATGGTCAGTAACTCGGGGGTCAAAAATGGGACGGGGGATGTGATTAACCTTTGGGACGCCTTGGTTTGCCAGCCTAGAGGTAGACAAAGCCGCAACGTTCTTCTTCGCTGAAGTGGTCAGACCCTTTTCCTGCTGGGACTTGTGTGCGTGTCAGCGCGATTCTCCAGGATATATTGTGAACAAATGCAGAAGGCAGCCCATTTACGGCTTGTGAAATGAAGTAGAAGCCAGGCACCTGTCATGGGCAACGCTGAAGGAAGGTCGGGTAACGTACGCTGTTGGGAATAGAAAGGGATGGCGAGTCACCAGCGGCCTTTGAGTTTTCACCCTGCAGAACACCCAAAGGAATGGCAAAGGCTCTCTCCGGAGAGTGCGCAGAGGTGTCCGAAGGCGGCATGATGATGCACTCCTCGATCGTGCCGTCGCGGAAGCTGCTGCAGGTAGACGTGAAGCCGGGATTGCAGTAAAATGATTGTGGTCGAGGCGCGCGAACAAAGAAAGGATTGACGAGACAAAGGAGAAAGAGAGTGAATGCGTCGAACGTCCAGACCAAGAAGGGTTGTGGAGGTGAAGAGAAAAGAAGCGAGAGTGGAGGGTGGAAGAAGGGGAGAGAAGATGGTTGTGGAGGAGCGGTTATTCACTGACGGAGAAGTTAAGCAGGGCCAGACCAGAGGGGGGGACGAGTGGAAGGAACGCAGGACTGGCAGGTGGCGACGGCCGGGCATGAACGGCCACTAATGCACCTCGTACCTCCTGCTATCACTGCAAACGGGCGGCAGCGCTTTCCAGGGCAATTGCACTCCACTGCAACTCGATGGGAAAGTGGTCGAACGAGCTGGGGAGGGGCTACTGATATATTTATAGAGGTATGGTTATAGGGAAAGATAAGATTGGGAGGGTCTGGCCGATTTAGATAATGTCGTGCTTCAAGTGAGTTGCTCGGAGTGATATCGAACCGGGGAGGGAGCTATGCGGATATATCAGCTGAAGTACTTGCTGCCAAGAAGAGAATTGAGCCTCAAGAAGACCAGAAGGAGCAGGGTTCCGGTAGACAGACATACAGACGGCAGTTAGGGCGCACGACATGTTTGAGCTGGAGAGAGGGGAGGCTATCGGTTCGCTCAAGGTGGGATTTTGCGCAGCCTGGCCTCGACACGGCGCCCCTGACGTTCTACATCGCCTCTTGGGTAGATAGATGAGCAAGTTGAGTAGACCAGGACTTGACCATATAGCTGGAGGTTGAGCAAACTTGATTCAACAAACAACCGAGAGAGTGGGCTACAGAGCGGGTCGTGATATTCGCATCAACTGCAGATATAGAGACATGCTGGGTAATGGTACAGATAGTTTTACATACTCGAACAAGAGAACCACACACTTTCCATGTGGTCCTCCTCGCTCTCTCTGTCCCTCCGCCACGCACAAGACGTTGTCCCAAGATCCAATATTTCTTCCAGATTTGTCGCGCATGGGAGGAGGGTCCACCTGGGCCACCACCATCATTGAATGGACGGAACTGTCATGGATATCGTCTAATCTATCGCCTTTTGCCAGGGGTAGCAGCTGCAGAACCATTAATCATTGACTCCAAACTTGAAGGCGGTTGATCGTACCTGGGGGTCCTCGCTTCTTCTTGGGCGCACTCTTTCCGCGGAGCTTGAGCCTGGAGTGAACCCGTCAGCCTGGTTGCCATTCCCGACGAGGGGTTGTCTGATGTCGTCGGCGCTTACTCTTCAATGTATTCGAGTCGATCCTCCTGCTCCTCATCCCAGGTAGCCAGCACGGGGCCGAACTCGCGCTTGAGGTCCTTGATCGTTGCCGTCTTTCGGGGGTAGTAGGTCGCCATCGCCGGGCCTCTCAGGCGCTGTCGCAGGACCTTGTTGCCCATTCGCAGACCCTCAGGGTTGAACGTGGTCGCGAAGACCTGGCATTGCGCCTGGAACAGGTCAGCAGGGGGGAATCGCAAAGCCCGTCTCGAGTGCCTCACCTTTACCAAATCCAATATCCGTGCGCGTGGGACGCTCATCTTGACGTGAATGACATGAAGTGTGCTCCTGCCAACTTTTTCGAGATTGAATTGACGTTGGGAAGCATCCGGTTAAAGGGCCTCTGATTGGTCGAAGGGATTGAC
>JABFEP010000486.1:0-20583 GCA_013618265.1 Fusarium albidum
CTCCAGAGGCACCAGGCGCCATGTTCCGCCATCTCATGTCCGCCAAGGTGCGCTCCAACGCCGGCTGCTGGACCTGCCGGCTGCGTCGCAAGAAGTGCGACGAGGGCCACCCCGTGTGCGAGATCTGCGGCACGCTGGAGATCACCTGCCACTATGGCGAGGACAAGCCCGACTGGATGGACGGCGGGCCCAAGCAGAAGGCCATGGCAGAGAAGATCAAGGCCCAGGTCAAGAAGCAGGCCAGCCAGCGCCGCGATCGCAAGTACATGGAGATGCTCGAGGCCGGCACGCGGAGCGTCACTCTCGGGGCGGGCCAGAAGAGCGGAGGCACCGGCGGAGGCACCAGTACCGGCGGGGATCAGCACCAGGATGTGGCCATGTCTGCGTCGTCGGATACGGATCCGGCCTCGGCTCACGACATGAGCTCGACGACTCCGGCCTCGAGCAACACCAGCTGCGGATCGCCCCCCGATATGCCCTGGCACAACCAGCTCCTCGTCCGTCACGAGGACCAGGCCAGGGGCGCGAGCACCGAGGTGCACTTCATCATGATCTATCTCGACTACGTCTTCCCCCACCTGTTCCCCTTCTACCGCCCTCCGATCCTGGCGGGCGGGCGCGGCTGGGTGCTGGACGTGCTGCAGAGCAACAAGTCGGTGTGGCACACGGCCATCTCGATCACGTCGTACTTCTTCAGCATCGTCATGGCCAACGGCGAGAAGCAGCACGAGGAGTGCACCAACCGCATGGTCCACCAGCTGCAGAGCCAGCTCGAGATGGGCCTGAGGGAGCTCCAGCGCGAGATGAACGCTGTCAACAACGCGGCGGCCAACGCCGGCGTCCGCGACAGGCTGCTGGTGCTGCAGGCCATCCTGCAGATGCTCATCTTCGAGGTGGCCACGAGCAACAAGGACCACTGGCGGATGCACCTCGACGCCGCCCTCACCATGTTCCAGCAGATTCTGCCCCGGCCCGAGCTGTGGGGGGAGACGCTCGAGGCCCTGTACGGCTTCCGCTGGCCGCCGCCCGAGATGGGCGTCCGCCGGCCGTTCAGCACCAGCCAGGCCGCCCTCCGCTTCTTCACGGCAAACATGCTCTACATCGACGTCATGTCCAGCATCACCCTCGAGCAGGCCCCCCGCCTCCAGGAGTACCAGTCCCACGTCATACCCGGGTGCAGGGCCCACACGGCCCCGGACGAGATGCGCATCTCGGGCTCGCTCTTCATGGAGGACTACGTCGGCCTGCAGAACTGGGTCGTCCAGGTCATCGGCGACATCGCCGCCCTCGACGCGTGGAAGAAGGAGCAGAGGAGGACGAACTCGCTGTCCATGAGGGAGCTCGTGGAGCGAGGCAAGGTCATGGAGGACGCCATCAAGGGGGGCTTAAGCGTCGCCGAGGGCCAGTCCGAGATGTCTCCGCCCAACCTCGACCCCGCCCTGGCCGGCTTCGTGGCGGACCCCATGCCCCCGTCCCAGACCGAGGACGGCGTCGCCAAGCAGGCCCCCGGGCTCCTGATGAACAACATCATCTGGCTCCACGCCGCGGTCGCCTACCTCCACGTCGTCATCTCCGGGTGGCAGCCGTCGTGCCCCGAGATCCGGTGCGCCGTCTCGCGCATAACCACCCTCCTGGTGGAGCTCCCCTCCAACACCTGCCTCAGGACGCTGGTCTGGCCCTTCTGCATCGCCGGCTGCCTCTCGCCGCCCGAGGATGAGCACAAGTACCGGGCCATGGTGGACCGCATGGGCCCGCTGAGCGTCTTCGGCACCGCCAGGGAGGCCATGGAGGTCATGGAGAAGGTCTGGGCTCGCCGGGACCAGACTGACGAGAGCTGGGGTGTGGCAAAGTGCATGCGGATTCTGGGACACGGAGTTTTGCTCATTTGATACCCTGGAAGGTTTGTTTTTATGTTGGTCAATGTAGGGACTTGATGATGATGATACACATGGATTTGTTGGTTTGCGAAAAAGTGAGTCTATTATTCATTCTTGGACACAGGGATGGGGGGATAACACTCCTTGTATACACACTCAATAACCCCCTATTTCTTTTCTTCGTTTTTCTTTTCTGACGATATAGCCGATCTAACCAGTAGACATTACTCATTTTTGATTTCCCACAAGTCCAGTCAGTGAAGAGCAAAGCAAACAATCTAATCCATTATTCAATCCCAGTTTCATACTTGTCCCGCTCGCGATCCCGAGCCACCCCCAAAGAGAGTGCGCCTCTTGTCGAGCAGCTCAAGATCCCACCAGCCTTCGATGCGCTCCATGATGGTCCTGCGCTTGGACCTTGCCCTTTCGAGAAGAGGGCTCCGGGGCCCGTCGTCGACAAAGCTCGGCGACGGGGGCACCGGAGGCAGAGGAGGCAGATGATGCACCGGCCTGGGAGGATGTGCCTCCCTCTTGACTCGGACGGGTGCCGTGGGGGGCGGGGGGAACCAAGGCTGGCGCGCACTCTCAGTGTCGGACGACGAGTCGCTGTCGAAGCGCTTCTCCTGATGCGCCATGGCCATAGTCCCCAGGCTCCGGATCCCGGTGCTAGGAGCCGCTCCTCGGAGCGGAGCACGGGGACCCAGCACCTCGACGCCGGCCCCACCACGGCCGCACCCTCAATAGGCCTCGACGTCCTTCGGAGCGGCACGGGCACCGCCCTTTGTGCGCTTCCACAGGCAGGCCGAGGCGAGGGCCGAAAAGGCAAAGAGCACGCACAGGGCGATGCCGAGCCCCCAGATGGCCTTGATCTGGTAGCACGACGCCTTGTCCGGGTCGACCCAGCGGAAGGTGTTGCTGCTGCGGGAGCTGTAGACGTTACGGAACAGCGAGTGGACAAAGTTGGCCGTGTTGCCGCCGTTGTCGGGGAACTTGGGGCACGAGAGGTAGCTGACGGGCTTGCCGACGGTGCAGGCGACGACGATGCAGGCGATGAGGAGGCAGACGTCCGCGCCGGTGGCGACCAGCAGGGGGAGCATGCCGTCCCAGTAGAGGATGTAGGAGATGGCGATGTACAGGGTAGAGATGCAAGCCTGCTGGTGTTAGTCTCCGTCATTCAACAGCAGCAGCAGCTGGCTACTCAGTACTCACCACAACGAGGGTCCCGATCAGGGCAGACGGCGCCGCATAGTCGGCAAGGACCATCTCGGAGATAAAGTTGGACGTCAGCCCAATGACGGTGACGAGCGCGATGAACTGCATGGCCCGCATGGCGGTAAAGGTGTGCCCGAGGGCGCCGAGGGCAGGCATGGGCTGCATCCTGGAGCTGGGTCTGGCGACGGACGATGTGCTGACAGAGAGGCGGGGGCGCGACGAGCCGGCTGTGCGGAGGGGGAGGTGCTTGGAGTAGAAGGGGATGGAAGGAGGTGAGGATGGTATTTTGTCTTTTGGGACCCGCCCAAGGAGGCGAGAAGGAGATTTAAGAGAGGTGTTTAAAGAGAGAGAGTCGTTGAGAGAGAGTCGTAACGCTAAAGTTGCCGAAAGTCGTGATATAGGAGACGTTCAAGACACAAAAGAGAGGAAATAACCAAAACCAAGACAGGTAGAGGACAAAGGAAATAAGGGAAAAAAAAAGGAGAAAGGAAAAAGGAAATAGAGATGAGATTGTATTCTTGTTGTTGCAGTTTTGCTTGATGAGGAACAAGAGAAGAAGGGTTCATCAAAGAGCCCGAAACCCCGTATCTTTATACACAACCATCACATCCCATCCATCACAAGCAAAAGCCACCACCAGAATCAGGAACCAGGAACCACCAGAGCAATCCCTGCTGTTTCCAAATACAGCAGCCGCCCATCGAGAAAAAAAAAAAAGAGTCCACCAGCCGCGTCTCTCCCATCGCGCTTCACCATCTCTTGTCCAACCCTGACCCAGAGTCAAGCCCAGTGCGCTAGATGATACAAGACGGCTGGCCAATGACGATCCAGGACCTCATTCGTCGCAGATTTAGAGACTGGGCGCTTAATAACAAAAAGCCATGGGGTGCCCCAGACAGGGATGTATATCGCTGAATAGCCGCGCGAAAAGAGTGGAAACAGCAATTAACTAGCCAGGGACAAAGACTTCTCAGGGGCCGTGGCGTTTCTGAGGACAGGGACCATGACCATCCGTCGATTGGATGAGAGGCGCCCATGAGGCTCAAGTTTTTTGTCGTTTTCGATGCGGTCGCATGGAGGGCGAGATTGGAAGGCTCTTTTCCCATCGTGCATGCTTTGTCGTCCAAGAAAAGATTGGCATGGTCCAACCTACTCCAGGAGATCGGGTGTTGCGGTCTCTTGTTGCGGTCGGGCCTTGCCCGATCCTTGCTGTGTTGGTTCATGCTGTCGAGGTAGATGAACCATGGGCAATCACCTGAATCTGTATCCATGCCAATGGTTCTTCGCCCTAATCTGGGCGCGTCGAGAGGGACGGCCAAGAGGCCCAGGGCTGAAAATAGAGCGACATGACTTGTCAGTTCATTTTGTTGCGCCAGACGCCTATCTAGGATCCTATCATGAAAATGAAAACAAACATGCTGCCCCCGTTGCTTTGCTATCTGTACATTCTCGCGGCCGGCCGGGCGACCCTTGTACCCATTACCCCGAGCATGTTGAAAGCCCACGACATCTGGCTCAGAGGGCCATGGACCGTGCAGCGTGCCCACTCCTCGTCTCAGTCCCAGGCCGTGGCCCACCACCATCTTTGCACGGCTTGCATCAGCCCAGCAGATCGTCCATCGTAGAGCCGCCAGTCTTGGGGGCACTGCCAGAGGCCTGTCCGGAGCCTCCAGACGGGGCACCCCAGATTCCAGCGCTGCTCTTCTCCTTGGCCAGCTGGCCCATCGTGGGTCCGGCCGTGGGCGTGCCCGTCTTCTTGATGTTGGCACTCGCCTTGCCCCACAGAGCCCCAAAGGCATCGCCTCCAGCTGCCGCCGGCTTGGCCGCAGAGCTGCTAACAACAGGCTTCATGTTGGCCATGGTAGTCGGCGTGTTGGACGCACCGCTAGACATGCCTGGGAGGCCAGACACTGAGGAAGGGTTGGATGGCTGCGCCTGGACCGTGCCAAAGTAGTTGGGCCCAGAGGGCTGGAAGCCGGCAGGCTGCGCAGGCTTGGCCGCAGGGGCGGCCGGGATGCTAAAGGCAGAGTAGTTTGCTCCAGGAGTGCCCGAGGCGCTAGGTGCAGGCGAGATGGAAGACATGCTGACCATCTGGCTGATGTCGGCCTGCTGGGGGGCCGACAGCGGCTGGGGTGCCGCAAACAGGGCAGTCGACGAGGCAGCCGATGTCACGGGGGGCACGGCAGTCTGCGCAAAGCTGTTGGACGGTGCAGTCTGCGCCGCAGGAGTAGCAGACTGGAAGTCATCAAACTCATCGTCGTCGTCGGCAGGCGCTGAGGCGGCGGCGGCGGCGGCGTTGGTAGGGGCCAGGGCAGCAAAGCCGGAGCCGTTGAATGCGGCTGGGGCTGCCGAAGACGAGGCCGGTGCAGGATCATCAAAGGAGAACAGATCCACCTCGGGCTCCTTCTTCTTGGGAGGCTCGGCCTTCTTGACAGGAGCCGGGGCTCGCTCCGGTCGCTTCGCAGCAGCTCTTGTCGAGCTGGCAGCCGGCCTCTCGTCCGAGTCGAACTCGTCATACTCTTCAAACCGGTCGGATCTGCTACCGCCGCCCTCTTGCCAGTCGTTGCTTTGGCCCCCGAAACCACCCCCATCACCATAGACGCCGCCAGAGTATCCGCCAAAATTGCCAGGAGCACCACCACCGCTACCGCCGTACCCAGCGCTTTCGCTGCCGAAACCACCATAGCGGCTGGAACTGCCGCTCGAGAAACCACCCCCGAAGGTTGAACCGCCTTCGACACCAGTGTACTTGTTCTTGGTCGCTCGTGCCTTCTTGCGCTCAGACCGGATGCGTTCGACGTCGCTCAGGAGCTCAGCCAGCTCCTTGGCTCGGTTGCGCACGTTGATGCCCTGGTCCTTTCCGTTCTGATCGATAAAGTGGAATTGGCGCAGCATCTTGAGGAGGGAGATGTGTCCTCGGGCATCGTCGATAACTCGCTCGGAGCCGTTCTTGATAAGGAATTCGAGTAATTGGAGAGCCTTGTAGATCTGGCGCCACTCCTCGGAGGACTTCTCGGTGAAGCGACGGTAGATCATGGGCATGATCTCGTTGAGGGTTTGGCTGATTCATGGTCAGAAGCTGGGGAAGTGAATCGGAATGGATGGCGTACTAGTTGAAAGTGCCGTTCGCAATTTCCTGCATGATGGTGGAAGACGCTCCCCATGGTTCATTGTTCGTCGCCTCGCGCACCTGAACATTCATAAGCCCCAAGGTGTCCCAACCAAGATCCTCGTCGCGTATGGCTCAACATACCTTGGACTCCATCTCGGTAAAGTTCATAACAGCTGCGCGTATCGTCAGTACTCGGTCAGGCGCAGCAGGCAAGGCCGTTCCAAGGGGGGGCTACCATTCTGGGCCTTTCGAAAGCCAGCCTTGAGGTCATACAAGGTCATGTTCGAGACCGTGTTCTTCAAGTCGTTGAGATCCATGGCGAGAAATCCAAGAAGATGAAGGCCGAGAGACGGTGGGAAAACCAGATACAAAGAATGCAGAGCTCTAGCGGGATGTTGTTGCTGTTCTGCAACTCGGTGAGATATTCCAACGATATGTCAAAGATGCCCCTTTGCGCCACGGGTCATCCTGGACACTTGGACACTTGGACACTTGCTAGCGCGGCTGGCACAGTGCCCAACGTCAGCATGGATCATGGATGGTCACGTGATGGTCCACCAGCATGACGAGAATGCGTGGCTGACGCCCAATAAAAGTCAACGGGAAGGCAGAAAAAATCCCAAATGATCAGGCCTGAGTGATCCGTGGATATGAGAAATACCGATGCCAATTGATTGACCTGTGCATGTTTTAATACTACTCTTATTCCTCTGTCCAGTGGTAGACATAAGTTATGTCTTCACTCGTCAGACATGATGGTGGGTGCAGAGCCCAGTGTCCCTACAACCTGAGAGTTCAGGCCTGAAAACCATCCAGCTCGCCTGCCCGGCGCTACGTCCAGCTGGCCCCAAAACTTTTCTCCCCTTTCCTCGAGAACCAGTCCAAAAGACCAACCTCAACACGTGCATCTTGACGAGATCTCTGTAATTGTATCTGTCTAGTTATTGTCATCTCTTTTCCCAGGTGTGTTAGTCCTCTTCAAGGTACGTGTAGCCTCGATTCTTTCCCCAACCGCATTTGCCCGCCTGCCACACCAGCTAGATTCTGGGGGGAGCTCAGCTCCAGAGACAGAGCAAGACGCCTCAAGCAAACATCTCCGAACATACCAGAGGCTCCCCGACCGATGCGACCCAATCCAATAATGCCAATCCGATCCCGATTGGTATCAATGGAAAAAAGTTGCGCAAACCGGTTCAATCCCGGTTTGCGGTCCCCTCTTGTCCACGTCGCCTGCTCGCCTCCTCTGCTTGTCCTTCCTGGCCCTCGCTCATCTTCCCGGCCTTACGGAGGGAGCTGGCATCCGGCTGCTCACCAACGGCCACGGGGGCGGCTGGATGGGACTTGAGGTGGAGGGGGCCATGCAATGGCGAGAATCCACTGCATTGGCCATGTCCCTTCATCCCTCCAATGGGCATTGATCCTGGAGCAAAGTCTGCTGCACCTCGGGGGCATCGGGCCATTCACTCGACTTGTTTGGGCGACTGGCTTCTTGAGGGGCTCCAACCGGCTGTGCTTGAGACTTCGGAAGCCTGAAGTAAGGCGTGGACCCGGTAACCACCACCAGCTCAATGTAGCCCCATTGAAGCCGTGTCCGGAGAGTCCTCACCCCCAGAGGTACGCGAGTACCTCCCTGAGGGCAATGCCTGCTTCAGCGCCAGCAATGGCGGTCAGAGGAAACATCCCAGAGCTCACCGGGTCTGATCTCACTCATTAGCACCGTGGATCAGCGAAGCTGCTGAAAGCTCTGAGCCCCCGCAATGGCCATGCCGCGGTGACCTCATGGAACCGCAGCCCCCCAGCGGCGAGGGACGGCAAAGAGGAGAGCTTCCTGACTCACATCACGTGACTCTGCTTTCCGATCAATCTCCACTCCATCCACTCTCGCCCTCCCTCATTGGCCACAACGGGCCCGCGCTAACAATTTGCCCCTCCAGCTTGCTCAAAATGAGACCCTCCCTCTTCCAGCCCCTCCTACCCCGCCATACCTCCTGCTTCTCCGCCACGAGAACTTCTTTCTCTCTTCCTCAACTTGTACAATCTTCCAACAATCTCCGAAACACTCGATTCTTCTCAGCATCTTCCATCATGGGTGTCCAAGTGTAGGTTTTGTTGAGCTTCCATCTCGCTGCAATGGCGACTTACATTTGCGAAACAGTTACTTCGATCTTGAGTGGGAAGGTCCCGTCATGCAGGGCGGCCGTCCCACCAGCACTGTCAAGGGTAAGCTTTGAATCCCCATGAGACCATCATCCCCATCATCAGTTCCCATCACGAGATTCGGTCACTGCGATTCCAATGGCAGGCTTCTGCCAGCAGCCCGCACAAATTGCCTCTTTGCGGCTTGTTCTTGTGGTGCGGCATTCGTCATGTCCATGTCAACAAACCCCTCCTGCCCAAACACCTCCCTCCCCCACTTGGCACAGCTTTGGCTGACTTTGGTTCCAATAGCCCAGACCGGCCGCATGACCTTCAACCTCTTCGATGACGTTGTCCCCAAGACCGCTGAGAACTTCCGGGCTCTGTGCACTGGTGAGAAGGGTTTCGGCTACAAGGGTTCTTCCTTCCACCGCATCATCCCCGACTTCATGCTCCAGGGCGGTGACTTCACCCGCGGTAACGTATGTTCCCCAGAATCACCAGACGCTACAGTATGAGCTCACAATTGTCAAGGGCACGGGTGGCAAGTCCATCTACGGTGAGAAGTTTGCCGACGAGAACTTCAAGCTGCGCCACGACAAGCCCGGTCTGCTGTCCATGGCCAACGCTGGCCCCAACACGTAAGGACCCGTTGTTCAACGGCTTTCAAACACGTTTCGCTAACCCACAAATAGCAACGGCTCCCAGTTCTTCATCACCACCGTTGTCACCTCGTGGCTCAACGACCGCCACGTCGTCTTCGGTGAGGTCGCCGACCAGGAGTCTCTGGATATCGTCAAGGCCCTTGAGGCCACTGGCTCTGGCAGCGGCGCCGTCAAGTACCCCAAGCGCCCTACCATTGTTGACTGCGGTGCTCTGTAAGCAAACGAAGTTGATGTATGACGAGGCCAGGCGGTTAGGGTTTGGAAGCAAATGACAAAAAAACTCGAGAGAGGACCAGCAGTATGGAACTAGTTGATTCAACAACAGTTAGCTTGCGGGGCTAGCTACTGAACAATGTCAGCCATTCAAAACCCAGGGCCTATCGCACTCTTGAAAGTGACTGTCAAATGTATCGCTTGTGATTGTCAAATGTATGGCTTTGCAGTATTGATCATTGGTTTGTGATGATGGTACATGACGCTCTCAATTGAATCTTTTTGAAGAAAACCATGGCGATTGCCCAAGGGTCATTGTCGCTTTTTCCACTACGCCACTGCTATGCCCACCATAAAAACACGAAGATATCCATCTAGACCTTGAACTCCATTGACCCGTTGTCCCAACCTATTCCGCATTTTCGAGACCACCTGATGGCAGATTGTCTAGAAGAGACCAGAATTTTGGGCAGCTTCATTCAACACTCAGCCACCTCTTGAAATACTCGCAGTTACTGGGGCCGACGGGGCCGCCTTCTTCGCAAAGCTCAAATACCGGGCACCGACCGCAAGGAGCCTCCGTCATGGCGCTCGTGGAGGACCCAGGCCCATCTGTGGTCTCGCGGCCGGCCCAGTTCTCTGCGGACTGCTCGGCGATACGGGAGATGCGATAGCCAATCTTGCCGGCAACCTTGACGGGCTCGACGAGGTTGTCCCAGACGAGCACGTCGACGAGCTTCTTCACGTCGTGCTCGGAGAGTATGGTGTTTTGGGTGATGCCACTGTTGGAGAGGATGCGAGCGATGTCGAGGACGGTCGGGTAGCCGGTGTATCCGGCGGGCAGGGGGAGGAGGGCGTCTTTCCTCGCGGGCGCTGCTGTCGTTGTTGTTGCTGTCGCAGGCGTCGTCGTCTTTGTCACTTTGGACGGGGGCTCGTCCATGTGGCTGGCCGCACGCTTCTTGCCCTTGTCCAGGGCGCCCTTGACGACGCCCTTCTTGGGGACCTGCGAGCGCGCGGCGCCGCCGCCGTGGGTGCTGTGGTAGCTGCTCTGGAGCTTGATAAAGTCAAAGACGACGCGCTGCAGGTCCTCGATGAAGGCCTCGTCGAGGTCCTGGTCCGTGTACCACGGGCCGCCGGTGGCGCGGTCGCTGGGCCGGATGGAGGCCTTGATGAACATCTTCTTGTTGGGGTGTTCGACGTTCTTGAACGGCGCGATGAGGCCCTTTGTCTGGAGCTGCTTGAGGGCGTTCTTGAGGACCGAGTCGTGCATGTTGAGGCGCCTCTGGAGCGTCTGGGACCAGATGCCGTCGCCGCCCGAGTCGTCGATGAGCGAGTACACCATGATCTGCTCGTCGGTCGAACACTGCTTGTACCTTTTCGAGACAAAACCCCAATTGTCAGCTATGCGCCGCCGGCCGTGTAGAAAATTGGACAACTCACTTGTGCGCCTCCTGGGCGTCGCGCCACTTCCACAGCACCTGGCCCGAAGCCTCGCGCATGGTGATGAAGAGCTTGTCATTGCTCAGAGACTGGACAACCTGGGCGAGCAGCACCAGGTCCCGGTTGGGAATGACATCGAGGCGGAGGAGGTCGTCCTGGGAGAACATGTCGACGCCCGACTCGCGGCAGCTATCGTACAGGGCCTCCTTCCAGACGGCGAACTTGGCCGCTGCGGCGTCGCCCTCGACGGGCGCGGCGGTCGTCGACATGGTGGGGTGGTTGCGTCTGTGAGTCAAGCGAGCGAGAAGGGATGGAGGTGGAGGAGTTTTCCACGCTCCTGAGCGGATTGCTTCTTGGGAAATGAAATAGTAGATGCTACATGAACATTGCTTCTGGGGTGGTTGAAGGGGGAAGTAGCCTTTGGGAGTACTGAAGTTCGGCCTCGGTCGAGTCAGTCGCTGCTGGGAAACAATTATTTTTTTGGTCTCGCCCCCCGCAGCTCGTCCCCCTACCTCCTGTTGACATGGGCCAAGAACAGCGCCGGCTGAATGTCGGCTGCCGGGTTCAACGTGGGGTTCGCAGTTCGGCATGTGGGGGATCTAATCAGTTGAATGCGGTCCCCCACCAACATCCTTCTTCACCTTCACCCTAGACCAAGAACATGGCCTTTGATATTGAAGATGACTTTTACGGATAGTATAGTTAGGTGTTCCCTATCAATATGACTCTTTTTTTTTTTTTTTTACATTCCTTCTTGTTCATATCCATTGTGCTTTCTTTCATCCGTGCTAGATTTAGATGTGTGTAAATGAGTGACTCAACAACAGATTGCTAGGTGATCAGAAATGTATGCATGTCTGACAACTGACCTTTATGTCTCACCCAACCTACCTTTCAATGCCTGCCGCTCAAAAGAGCCTTGAAGTGTGCGGCTAGAATGCCACAAGCATACGAGTATGCATATGCCCCTGTGCTGGCGAAGCATGTTGGCCCGGAATAGCCTCAGAGTTGTGTTCACTTCAGACTTTTAGACCTTGTGAGCGCTGCGGCTAGGCAGCGACACTGAAGCATCGCACTGCAAAAGAGGTATTCAATTCATAGAAAAAAAAACTGTAAAATTTATGGAATCTGTAGTTTTTATAAACCTGGTGCCTCTCGCCCGTCTTGTCCGTCTTCTCCATATATCGTCAACTTTTGCTATACCTAACTTGGGGTTTACACCAAACTGATCTTGTTCATCCAGCTCAATTGGTACAAAACAAATCCCCGGAAAAGAACTTCTTCTTCTTCTGTTTAAAAAGAGAACTTTATTAGAAAGAACATCCACAGTACCCCCCATGGTCTTTAAAAAAACTTCAACATCAAAAACACCTCTCCGCATCGCCCCAAGAAGCAGCGCGAGCATCGTCGAGATCGTCGCCATCATGAGACAAGACGTGGTGGGCTCCGAGAGGGAGAGCCACGGAGGTGGCAAGACGGAGAGCATGAGCGTTGACGACGGCCCATGCTGCCACGGCGAGATGATGGACGACGTCGACGTCCACTTCGGACAGCACGAGGAGGACTTTAGCATGCAGATCGACGACCTCTCCGAGAACTTGTTGGCATTCGCAATGGACTGCGAGCCTGGAATGTCGAGCACAGCCCGCCCTCGGGAGGCGGATAGAAATCGGGACACAAGTCGTAGACGCGTTGTTACGTCCACCGAGTATCCTCTGTTTCTGAGCAAATACAACCCACCAAGGGTAGTAAAGAGACCAGTCCGTCGAGGACCAAAGAAGCATGCCTATACGTCCAATTCGTCTCGTCAGACGTGAGGGAGGCTCGGCGACTTGATCATCGAGGGATTGAATCGGAGAGACTTGTATTGATAAATCAGGCGATGGATAGATGGAGTACGGCTGGTCTTTTGGAGCACGCAAGGGAATATGCTTGACTATAGAATAGACAAGGGGAATGGAGTTGGGAGTTTCGGAGTAATGTATATACCCATAGGAACATAAGTCTTCGAGACTTGTATTAATAAACTGCATCACATCATCAAGACTCGAGTTATTAGTCAGTGAAATTGATTAGGCCCTTTCGCTATGATGCCCATTAAACTAGAAACACAAGTCTCCCACCATAGGACACAGAAGGCATCCTGTCCTGTCGGAGGCGAAGCCGAACCTCAGTCCTCCCCCAGAAACCGACACCTGCCCCTTCCCATGCGGCTTTATCCCTACGCCTGGAACGCCTCACCCCAGGCCACATCTTCCCATCGCTATGATACAGGAATCCCACCCCCAGACGCCCAGCAATCATCATGCCGAGAGTCGGAAGGCGCGCATGCGAGAAGCGGAGCGGCGCGAGCCATTGCTTGAAACGTGCAACATGTCTACAAAGCCGTCCAGCTTTGACCCCTGTGTCGATGCTAGTTCGCGGGGCTCTTGCTCTTGCCCTTCTCCCTGGGCTCCTCTGGCTTCTCCTTTTCTGTGTCAACGTCCATGGCATCGGTGGCCTGCTCGCCCTTCTCCTTCTCTTCTGGCGCTGGTGTGGGCTTCTCGGTGGCAACCTCGGCAAGCTTGGGTTCCGATGTGGCGGCCTTGTCAGAGACACCTGGCACCTTTTCGGGGGTGGGCTCCTTTTCTGCAGGCTTCTCGGCCGGTGGCGCTGGCTGCGTCGTCGTCTCTGGCTCGATCTCTTCCTTCTTAATAGTCGTCGTTTCTTCTGCGGCGGCTGAGTCTGTCATTCCAACGTCGCCGTCGCCGTCGACCTTGCCTTTCTCGGCTCCCTTGTCCTTGGGAGCCTCGTCCGGCTTGTCGGCTTCCTTCTCTACCTCCTTTTCAGGCTGACCCTTTTCGGGCTGATCCTTCTCTGGCTGATCCTTCTCCGGCTGATCCTGGGCCGAGATGTCGTCGATGGTATCGTCATTTACATCGTGGGCATCCTCGGTAGCCGGTTCCTCGGCAGCGGCGTCGTTCGGGGCATGGGTAGGGGTAGCATCGCCACTGTCCACTTCCATTTCGCCCTTGCGGTAATCGGTGAAAGTACGCTTGTTTCCGTTTCGTCGAGTGGCGCCGTGAGCCCGTGCCATTTCGTCGTCATCACTGGCCTCGAACTCGTTCTCACGCTCAACCCGCTTGTCCCAGCGATGTTCTGTCATGCGCACATCCTTGTTCTCATCCTCGTCAAGGTCTTCGAGCTCTGCCTCCTCCTCATCAGTCATACCACCGAAAGGTTTCCGTGGTACATCCTGCATCTGGACTGATGGCACCGGTCCGGTCTGGCGGAGGTTATCAACGACTGCGGCCGTGATCTTCTCGAGGTATTCGCGACTGTTGGAGTTCTCCATATTTGAAGACCGCACGTTCAGTTCGAAGTCGGGAGCGTAGTACTGCGATGAGTTAGCCGTTGTATTCCCACTCCAAAACAAGCGACACCACCAACCTCGTAGTATTCGTTGTAAGGCAGAGTTCGCTCCATGTCTTGCCCCACCAGAACACCAGTCTCAAAAGCCCATGTGCGCGCAACATTTCGCATCGTGTAGCCACCGCCGCCAAGGACCAGGGTGGGGAGGTTGAAACTCTTGACAAAGTTGACGCAGTTAGCGTGGCCATCCATGCTCAAGTTGAAGCAGCCCAGGCGATCACCCGACAAACTGTCTCCGCCACATTGCAGGACAACAGCCTCGGGCTGGTAGTATTTCATGACGTTCTCAATAACAGGCTGGAAGATTGATCGGTAGGACACGTCTGTGATGCCGTCGCGAAGGGGGAAATTGACGGCGTAGTTCTTGCCCTGGCCGATACCGGTGTCTCTGAGTTCGCCGGTACCCGGGAAGTACTCGCCGTACTTGTGGAATGACACGGTCATGACGCGATCGGTGGTGTAAAAGGCTTCCTCGACACCGTCACCGTGGTGGACGTCGATGTCGATGTACAAGACGCGCTTCTTGAATCGGAGGAGCTCGAGAATTCCGAGGACGATGTCTGGAAAATGGTTAGGTCAAATCGCACAGGCGCCCGAGAGAAGAGGCACACCATTTACGTAGCAGAAGCCACTGGCTTCGCATTTCTTGGCGTGGTGAAGACCACCGGCCCAGTTGATCGCGATGTCGCACTTTTGGCGGTTCAGGCGCGCGGCACCCTCCATGCTGCCACCCGCGCTAATGCCGCAGAATTCGAACAAGCCGTCAAACACTGGACAATCATCCCCGACGTTGTATTTGCCTTGTTCTCTCATGAAGCTGTCCATATTGTCTGGTGTAACCTTTTGGAGGAAGTCGATGTAATCGTCCGTGTGGAACTGGGTCATTTCGCCACGGGTGGCCGGCTTCGCGCGCTTGATGCAGGTCAGTACGAGTATCGCGCAGAGGTACGCGAGGCTAAGACGAATCGAACAAGTCGTGGGGCAGAACTTACGTAGATCTCCATCTTCTGATAGAGGTTGTACTGCATGATCAAGCTATGCGCCAACCGAATGCGATGAGGCTTCATAGGGTGTCCAGTGACGTAGGCATAGTTTCCGATATCAGAATCGTAGAAGTAGGCGACCTTCTTGGGCGAAGAGCCATTGAGGGCGACCGAGCCGAGCTCGACCCGGATATCGTCGCCCATGACTTTGGATGGTTAGAGGGCGTCGGAAGCTCAAGGTGGAACAGAAGCGAGAGGAGGTCAGAAACCGTGAGGGTATGTCGAGTAGTCTGTGTTTTGGAGCTGATCGACTCAAAAAGAGCTCAACATGACCGATCGGAGGGTGGGTGGAGGAAAGATTGGGAGGATTTCGAAAAGAAACCTTGGAAAAGAAGTACACGGCCAGAGGCGGCCGTTGATAGCCAGACACCAGACCTGGGGGCCGCCGTGTGTACTACGGATTAACCCTTTTGCGTGCAGGTTGATCGCGTTATCAATTTAGGATTGGGCCCAATTGGTGGAGCCACAGGTGGGCCAGTGCCCCGCAGTGATGCGTTTGCTCCGTTTGGAGGTTGTGAGGCGAGCGCGACGAGCAGGCAGGGCAGGCGAGCCAGGCGAGGTACTTCAGCCATAACATTGTCCATCACGTGACTTGACTAAGCTTCCGAGCTGTGGCTTCTAGGCTGCCGGACTGGCGTCAACAACGTCCATGCCTTTCGCCTAGAGCTCCCATCATAGCAACATCCTCAATCACCACCCGCACTTCCACCGTGCTCGCCATATTTCCACAACCCTCCATTCACGCCCATCTCTTTTTGACACATTTCTTATCCACATCCGACAACATGGAGCGCTTCAGGAGCCTATTAGGTGGCGGTGGCATGGGCCTCGGGGGTGCTGCTCACGGGACGGTAAGCTCTGATGCCGCCATTCGAGCTCCCTCTCGCAAGGTGCTCGCGCTGCACTTGCTTTACTGACCCCGGGGAATCACAGGACAACACCAATCTCATCGACAACTCCGAAACAGTCTACATTTCGTCGCTCGCGCTGCTCAAGATGCTTCGACACGGTCGCGCAGGTGTGCCGATGGAAGTCATGGGCCTAATGCTGGGCGAGTTTGTGGATGACTTCACCGTCAAGGTTATGGATGTGTTTGCTATGCCTCAGAGCGGTACTGGCGTTAGTGTTGAAGCCGTGGACCCCGTATTCCAGACCAAGATGATGGACATGCTGCGGCAAACAGGAAGGTTCGTTGACAGTGTCAACTCGTGATGCGGATTCGGTGACAACTCACTAACTCGTCCTCGACAGACCTGAGTCGGTTGTTGGCTGGTACCACTCGCACCCTGGGTTTGGGTGCTGGCTTTCCAGCGTCGATATCAACACGCAACAATCGTTCGAGCAGCTCAACCCCCGTGCCGTTGCGGTTGTCATCGATCCTATCCAGTCCGTCAAGGGCAAGGTTGTCATTGACGCCTTCAGACTCATCAACCCTCAGCTCTTGATGATGGGCCAGGAGCCACGCCAGAGCACGAGCAACCTGGGTCACCTCAACAAGCCCTCGATTCAGGCGCTCATCCACGGCCTGAACCGACACTACTACTCGATCGGAATCAACTACCGCAAGACGGCTCTTGAGGAGAACATGCTCATGAACCTCCACAAGCACGTCTGGACCGAGGCGCTGGAGATGGATGACTTCCGCCTGGAGGGCGGCAAGAACAAGGACAGGCTGCAGCGCCTGGTCACACTGGCGGATGGCTACGAGAAGCGAGTCAAGGAGGAGACGGAGTTGACCAAGGACCAGCTCAAGACCCGATACGTTGGCAAGCTCGACCCGAAGAAGCATCTGGAGGACGTTGGCCAGGAGCTGATTGAGGACAACATCGTCTCGGTGTCGAGACAAATGATCGACAAGGAGGCGACGATGCCCAAAAAGGACCCCCCAGCAGCACCCAAGGGACAGGTCAACGGCGACCAGATGGAGGTTGAGGAAGAGCTATGAGGGGCGAGAGAGGGTGAAATACAAGATAACGAGGCCACGGGATGGACTTGTAAGATTACTGGGCGTTGGCGGTCGGGACCGGACGGACGATTTAGAGACCCAGCCATGTCACCAACTATTGCGTGAGGTTAGTTGGTATCGTACTCATGGCACTAATTCTGCAAGCTCTGCTGGTTTCTGTTCTGCTGGGCCACAGCGCAGTGTCGTGCTTACAGTGAAGTGATGAACATTAACTAGTGTCCAGCCTGAACTGAACATGGACGCTTTTACGGACACATGAATACAAAGGAACAAGGTCAAGATTCTAGGTATATAAGCCAGTGCAGCCGCCTCTCCCGTTTCCCTTTGTTTCTATTCTGCCCAACTTCACGAGACTCTTTCTTTCACCACGTCGACAGATTACATAAAGAAACAACCGTCAACCGAAACCACCGCGCTGTTGTCTGTCTCCCAACAGACCACGCAGTCTGGAAACCTATATACTGTCGCCGCGCTTTTCACGAGTGGTAAGTCCGGCGTCGTCAAGACCCCCCTTTTTTTCCACAATGGGTCTGAGATCCTCTCTGCGCTTGCTTCTGTGCATCATTGGCTCACCTAGGAAGAAGCCTGTTCAGCATGGAGAGCGGCAGACAAGACGGCCCAAGCCGAGCCCAAGTCGTCCCCGAAGGCAGCAACAAGAATACCACCAGCAGCATTATCAAGAACAAGGTGCGCCTCCTCGATACTATCGACCACGAGAACATGATCGCCGAAGAGTCGATGGACATAGTCGACCACAGGGCAACAGCTGGCCCGCACCAGCACCATCTGGGCAACGTGCCCGTGGACATGTTCAGCATCCGAAGACCAAGGAACGCTCTATGATGAAAGGCGATACTTGGCCCGAGCCCCTGTCCGGGGTTGGTGAACAGCCATCAAGGGGACTGGACGGCAATGCCGGGCGACAGAGGCCGGCGATGGGCCTGGAGGAGGATGAGGACCAAGAGACCACGGCGGGAGTTGTGTCGGCCACGGACCGAGCCATGGGCCCCAGCGAGGTGCGCAAGGTAGCCGAGGTCCTGGCGGCCCGGTTCAGCCACATACCCTTCGCCGTGAGCGGCCACGCGGCTATGACCTACTACGGCTACGGCTCGGCGCGTCCCTTCCACGTCAGCGTCATCTGCCCGTCGCGGTCGCGCGAGGCCCTCGCCTGCTGGGCCCGCACCCAGGGCATGGTGGCCACCCCCCACAGGCGCAGCACGTGGGGGGTCGAGACGGACGACGGCTTCATCCGCCAGGTCCAGGTGAGGTTCCTCGACGACTTTGAGCACGTCCAGGTGGTCAGGTGCGCGGGGTCGCCGTCGCCGTCGGCAAAGGTGCTCTCCCTGGCCGCCGTGGCGGACGAGATCGCCAGGACGTACGTCAAGGAGCTCAGGCACGCCGGGAGGAAGAGGCAGGACGGGCTGGCGGCCGAGTTGTCGTGGGTGCTAAGGAAGATCGCGCCCCTCGCGATCCCCCGTCTGAGGCTCAGCCCGGAGACCGCTCCGCATCTGGTCAGGGACACCTTCTGGCTGCCGTTCACCTTGTCGTACCCGGATACGGTGCCGCTGTTTGAGGCGGCCGGATGGCCGGTACCGCAGATGATGACGCATGGCGAGGAGGAGGACACGACTCTGGTGGATGGTGAAGAGGGTACTACGTGGTTTTAGATGGATGGGTGAGGAGGGTGCATGACTTTTGATGAGCTATGTGAAGGCTTCGAGGATGAGATGATGATGATTGCAGGATGGATGATTTTTGATAGACAGTCTTTCTTTTACCCTTTCCTATGTCGATAACCTTGATGAAAGATACCTTTTCTTAGTCCATCTATTCTCGGCAAGTGAACATGTTGGTCTGCGTATTAGGATGACTCTAGGCTAAAGAATACCATGTAAAATAGGGGCATCAGCACTCTGAAAATGGTTTCTTATTTTTTTTTTACCTTTGTGATTCCAGGCATTCCTCTAGTGATCTTCCCCTATCCGTCTCAAGTCTCTGGTGGAGGTATCTACAATGTGGTCCTGGCTGCCATGGAACATACACCCTGTGGTCCTGAAATGGCCGCCATCTTAGGCCGGGTTGAACTTTGAAATAGCAAAGTTGACGGCATATTCCCCCCAGACAGTCACATAGCCCATGTGGACGGCCAAGTCCTTTCCTCCAGCCTCGCAGAACGGGTCCCCAGCGTCACAGATGGACACGGTCTTGTCCGAGATGAATTGGCAACCGCCGGGTTGGTGGCGGGGAAAGATCTAAACCTGGGAGTTAGCTGATTGTACAAGACAGAACCTGTGAGAGGGGAGTTCATTACCCCATTGCCCTGGCTGGTGCCAACGTTGAAAGGTTGGCCATCGGTGCGGCTCGGGTCGCCCATGAGAATAATAGCCGCGACTGCAACAAACAACATATTAGCTAGGATTCCACGAGGCATTCATTTGTTTCTCTCACCTTTATCGGCGACGTAGGATAGCTGGGGCATGGTCTCGGGAAATCCGTCAGAGCTCGCACCACACATGGTATCCATGGTGATATGAGCACCCTATGTGTTTTCCATCAGCATTTTCTCACAGAATGATAAAGACAGGGTTTGGTACCTGAGAATAGCCCATGATGATCATCTTGGTCTTTGGGCACTTGCTCGCATACCCACGCACGAGTTTACCCATGGCCTCCACCCCCTCCGTCTGGGACGGCACGTAAGGGTCATAGAGGGCAGGGTAGACAAGAGACTCCATGTCAGACCCGGGAATGCCCTCGAGGACCTTCTCCGCCACCTCGCCCAAGATGCCAGGGCCCTGGGCCTCGAGACTCCCCCGAACGACGACGACGTGTGCGCCAGAGGGGCAAGTGGTCTCGTTGTTGGCCGAGACCAGGCCAGCGAGGAGGGCAACCAGAGGCAGAAGGAACAGCATGGTTGTTCTGTTGTCGAGTATAATGCGTGGAAAGGTGTCGAGAAGCGATGTTTCTTGAGTGATGGTTCTGCTAGAAGGGACTTGCTGCGGGTATATATTCTGTTTGTAGAAGAGGACCTTTTGCCAAAATAGCTTAGAGAAGAAAAAAAGAACTCCCAGTGAAGCGGGTCTGTCAAGTGGAGGGAAGGATCAAAAGGATCAAAAGGTGAACTCGAGAGGAAGAACCAGGGCTTGATAATGTGACTCTTTTTTTCTCCATCCCCCATTCTCGCCGTACATTCACTCACGTGGGCGCCGCCATTGTTTACCCATCCCATCCAATAAAGGCGTGAATCACTGGCTGCTCTCTGTGAGAGACATCAGACGAAAATATCGAAGAAGGCGTCTCAAAGTCCCGATGACAGCTGGCTGCCAGCCGTCCGTCCGTCCGTCCGTCTCGCAACCAACACCTCTAAAGGAGATAGTTATATCGGGTCCTTCCCCCCCTCCCCACAACGCCATCCCGATAAACGAGGAACGGGCGTTCGGCAGGAGACGATGATTGGACCCATCCGTATATAATAGGGTATAAGTGGTTTTTCATGGATGTGCTGGGG